>PVIC010029129.1:0-22776 GCA_004025085.1 Thryonomys swinderianus
TCTTTCTTTCTTTCTTTCTTTCTTTCTTTCTTTCTTTCTTTCTTTCTTTCTTTCTTTCTTTCTTTCTTTCTTTCTTTCTTTCTTTCTTTCTTTCTTTCTTTCTTTCTTTCTTTCTTTCTTTCTTTCTTTCTTTTCTTTCTTCCTTTCTTTACCAGGCATCAAACTTGGGCCCTTGTGCTTCCAAGACAGGCCCAGTACCACTTGGGCTTTAGTAGCTCTTCCTTAGCGTGGCGTGATGTCCTGCCCTTCCTCCTCTGTAAAGGGACTTCACCACACACCACCCGGCTGAGTGACTTGCATGTCACCACGATTAAACTGTGATGACTGGGCCAGATAGAAACCCGGAGAAGACAGAAACAGGATTTCCCCCCTGGAAGTATTTGTTCTGGTGTGTGGAGCAGCAGATACACTCTACCGTAGAGAAGCTGGTTTCACACAGGACTTTGCAGCCTCCGGTGACAAAGCAGGAGACCTGGACAGTGGAGGTCACAGACTTGCCAGCTCGGTGACAACGTCCCAAGAATCAAATGCCCACCCAGCAGCCCTCCTCTGCCCCACTTCCCAGCCCTTTCTCGGCAGCTTTACCCGTTGCTGGGCTTGTGCAGGGAGAATTTGGGGGAAACCCCGTCCCCAGCTCAGGTTGGCTTTGGTTCTGTGTAATCTCTCTGCACATTTGCTCCTTTGGAACCTGGGGTGTTTTTCTTCTCTGATGAATCAGTACAGAGTGGATGTGAGCGCGCTAGAGAAGCTTCTGGAAGATGAGTCTGGTGGGGTCTACTGAATGCCCTAGATCTGCAGACTGCTCCTCCTCCCTCGGATTCCTGCCCCATTAGGTGGCAGAGAGCCAGGCCCCAGGCAGCTTCTCTCCCTGCCCCAAACATCACCTTTGGGGTCCCCAAAATCTTCACGCCTGATGGGGGGAAGGATGCTGAGCCCTCTTCCCTCAGACTCCGCTTCCCCGGGGAGGAAGCAGATGGAGACAAGTCCTGGCTCCTCTCACGGGGGGCCTCAAGCAGGCGACCCTGCCACAGCCCCTCCCCCTCTCCAGAGTCTGCCTCTGTGCCAGGGGGCACTGACCGCTGGGCTGGTTAGAGTGCATCCAGGGGTCTGCGGCCCCTAGGAAGGTGCTCTGCGCTGGCGTCAGATGTTTGTACCCAACCTGACTGCCGAGGAGGTGGGCTTCCCGGCCTGCGGCCTCCCTGGACCAGCCCTGACTGCGTTACATCCAGTTCCTCCCAGGAGGGCTGTTCCCAGGGGCGGTCGCTTGGGTTCTGGTGGCATCGTCACCTCCTCAGCAGCTATGGGGGATGTGCAGCCAGGGAAAAGGAGAAACGGGATGAGCTTGAGGCGGGAGTGGTTCAAAGGGAACCGGAAGCCCTGAAAGAGGCCAAGACCACCCTCCCGAAAACTCCCTTCCCCACTCATCTCAGGCACAGGCCAGCCAACCAGCAGGGACTTTGGGGTGTAAGAGCAAAAAGGGATGATTTTCTTTTTGGAGACAGGGTCTCATTTTATAGTTCAGGCTGGCCCTGAGCTCACTATGGAGCCCAGGCAAGCCTGGAACTCAGCAATCCTCCTGCCCCTGCCTCCCGAGTGTTGGGATTACAGGTGTGAACCACCATGCCTGGCACTGTGGTATGTGGTATTGATGACTGGTGGGCGTGAGTCACCACGCCCAGCATTGTATGTGGTTACCGGGATCGAACTCAGGACCTTGCGCTTTTGAGGTGGGCGTCGGAACCACTGAGCTAAATCTCCGGCCCAAGGGGATGATTTTTAAAACACTAAAAATTGTCCCCGGTAGATTTGGTTTATGTGGGGAAAAATCCACTTATTCCCAGAGCCATCCAATTTTCAGTCATCTATCATTTTACTGGCCTTTTTAAAAAAATTTATTTCCTTTTCTTTCCAGTACTGGAGACTGAACCCAGAGCTTTTGCACTGAGCTACATCCTCAGCTTCTTTTCTATTTTTTTTAATTAAAAAAATGTTTTTTGAGACAGGGTCTCACTTTATAGTTCAGGCTGGCCCTGAGCTCACTATGTAGTCCAGGCAAGGCTTGAACTCACAGCTATCCTCTTGCCTCTGCCTCCCAAGTGCTGGGATTACAGGTGTGAGCCACCATGCCCGGCACTGTGGTGTGTAGTACTGATTGGTGGTGGGCGTGAGTCACCACACCCAGTAATGTTGTATGTGGTTATTGGGGATCAAACCAGGGACCTTGCACTTGCTAGGCAGGCACAGGAACCATTGAGTTAAATCTCCAGCCCTCTGTTTTTATTTTTGAGACAGAGGTCTACAAAATCACTAAATTGCCTAGGTTGGGTTTGAATATGGAGATTCTCCTGCCTCTGCCTCCCCCAGTGCTGGAATTACAGCCATGCACCACCACACCCAGTTTATTCCTTTACTTTAAATTGCATTCCCTTTCTAAACTACACAGAGATCTTGGGAAGTGAACAACAAGGAGACTGTAAGTGAATGAATGCAATTTATCACTGAGGTGGTGACCTGCTCCAAACCTCAAGACTGCTCTGCTGGGCACCTGTGCAGCAACCGGCAGAAGGAGGATCGGACCGTAGGGCCCTCTTGGGAGGCCAGGTGCCGAGGCACAGACAACCTGTGACCGCATGCAGGTCTCAGTTCCACTCTTAGAGAGCAGAAGCCCGGCCTAGCCTCAGAGAGCTCTCCAGCCGCGTTCCCAGGCACGCGGTCCCTCCGGGGGTTCTGAAACCCCGGGCTGGCGGAGGAGGCCTGGAGGCTCTCGGCCACTTACTTCCCTGCCCCTCAGCCATTCGCCACAGATACATCCGCTAACAGTCTGGGGCACCTGCTTGTGCAGCCTCGAGTGAGGACCGGGACTCTGCAGTGACACAGAGTAAACGTTATAGTTCAGAGAGGAAGGGAGAGGGGAGAGCCCGACACCGACCCGAGGGGCCAGCCTTTCTCCCCCGAGAAACCAAAATTTAAAGCAGGACATCGCAGGATGAAAGCCAGATGCCCCCGGCTCCCAGGCTCAGGAACCAAGCCTCGGAGCCCATTTCCCAGCCTGCCTTGCTGCGGGTGCGGCTGCGCCTGGGGCTTTAGGTCAGTGGACTTGGACAGCTGGGCAGCGCAGCCACTTCCGGCCTGGCCCGGGTTCTTGGCTCACGCACCAGGCAGACGCAGGGCACCAGGAAAGCAGAAGAGCAGTGGGCAGGGGCCCGATCCCCGACTCCCCAACGGGAGACCTGGCTCGCCGTGGGAGCGTCTCGAGCTACGCACAGAGAGGAATAAAGTTCTGTTTCAGAAAGCACGGAGCTCTGGGCTTATCCAGGGCAGCAACTGGCGTTACCCTAACTTAGAACCAAGCAGGAGCAGAGGACAAAGTGTTCTGGGGGGGGGGGGACCACTAAAAAATCAAACGAACTTTAAAAGTAGCAAAATGGGGAGAATGAGCAGAGGCCCTGAGCCAGTGGGTTCCAGCTCTGGCTCCCAGTTTCCTAGCTGTGTGATCACGGGAAGTCAAGCCTGTGAACCTGGCACTACTTCTTCCAGACATTACAGCTGAGGAAATGCAGGCAGAGATGTTAAGTAACCAAGTTATCAGCTGGTGGGTCTTAGAGCAGGGGTTTAAATCCAGGCAGGCGTGGTTACAGTTTCCATAGAGGACAGAGAGCTGGAGCGATTTGTTTAAAGCCACACAGCCTCGAAACGCCCAGCCCAGGTCACTCTTGTCCCTCAGCTCCCGGAGAAGCACCAGCCTTTGCATGTTGCGGGGTGCGGTGGCGGCTTTGGGAGTGATGACACCAGGGGAGGGCACCCTAGGTCCCCTTCAGAGACGAAACTCAGCCTTTTCAGGGTGTGCCATGAGGCTTTGAGCTTCAATTATTTCCACAAAAGCTTTGAAAGAGATCAGCCAGGAGCACCCTCATGGAGTTCAGAAGAGTTCCCAACTTGTGCAAATGGAAAACAGAGCAAAGTGAAGGTGGTTCTAAGGAGACAAACCTGAAGTAGAAGAAATTGCCCAGAAAGGATTGCACTTGCTGAGGTTCCAAATAACCACCAGAGGGCAGCAAAGTCACTGATTGGGAACGGCAGGGACATCCGGGAATCCTATTTAAACGGTGGGGCCTGCACAGGAAAGGCCAGGGGGGCTTCCTCCTCATGTGGTGCTCAGGGAGCATCCAAGGGCCCTTTAGAAAAGGAGCTCCGCGCTTGTCTTTCAGATCATGTAACTAATGCATAATAAAGGTGGGAAATTTGGCCTGTAAAGAGGTAAATGGGCCAAACTCCCATGATCCTTGCATGAACACAACTGCGGTTAGTTGTGGAAATGGATTTTGATTTCATTGTTGACATGAATGTTCATATTTTTTAGTTTCATGAAATTTATATCAGTCACATTGGTAGTCTACTTAAAAAAAAAAAAAGCAAGCAAGGTCGGGCATGGTAATGCATTTCCATAATCCCCGCACTCAGGAGGCAGAGTGTTCCCAGAGGATTGCTGGGAGTTCGAGGACTCTTGGGCTACATAGTGAGCTTGAGGCCAACCTGCAGTGCAAAGCGAGACCCTGTCTCCAAAACAAAACAAAGCAAAACCAAAAAAACCAAGACAAATCTCCCCTATATGTCTATAGCCACATATAAGAAGCGCAGTATATACTGTTGTTTTGCCCAAGGGTCTCTCACTCGCTCACCTGCGCACCCCTCTAGGACCAGATTTCATAGCAGCCAGAACAAGAGTGAGGGACTGGCACGGTGAGGGGCGGAGGGCAGGAGCAGGCCCCCCAGGGTGGGGATGGCGAACCTTCTAGAGCTCGGGGTGACACAAACGGCCCCCTGCAGCACGCGTGCCGTAGGCTCACCGCCCCTGGCCCGGGGGAGCTGGCTATCCGCTGGGCCCCTCATAGTTTGGGTCTCAGCTGTTTTCAGTCTTGTAGAAGGGAAGCTGTCGAGTTTTCTAAATCAAAAATACGTCCCTGACGGAGCAGGTGTTTAGAGTTCGTTGAATTTCATCAGAATGAGTCACTCTGTAGGTGTGAGTGAGTGGCGAGGCTCGGGGAGTCGCCACTTCCCGGTTGAACGCGGGGTGCATCACATGCATTCAGCCCCAGAGGGAGGCGGCTAACGCCACTGAGGCAGCAGCGAGGGGCAGATTCTGGCTGGGGTGACCATCGGTTCTCAAAAAGACTGCTCGGCGGCCTTTCCCTGCCACCTCTAGCTCAGCGTTAAATTCGCTTCACGCCTAAAAACCCACTGAAAGTGCGATGATTTCCTGAATTGAGTGTACAGCGCGACACAGGTGTTCACCAGGTGAAGCGAGGGGCATCCCCCCACCTGGATCTGTAAGCCACACTTCCTTATTCACAGAAATAGTTGGGACACCATCGTCTCCCTAACGGAGTTCTCTCTGTCGTGTGCTCCGGATCGAAACCAGTCGGGTTCTGCCTCTCTGCTCCGCCACACCCTAAGTGCTAGGACCTGGGCAGGCCCCGTGCCGCGGTGGTCCGGGTGGAGCCAGGTGAGCGGCAGGAGCAGTTTGGAGGAAGTGCCTGCTGTTCATTGTGGCTGGGAGGGTCGAGAGGAGCCGGGAAGTGACCGGAAGGATGACCTGACCAGGGGCTACCACAGACTCCTAAGCAAGGGTTCAATCACCCGTGACACGGAGTATTAGCTGCTTTACCACTGCACAAAGGCTAAGGATGTGGTCTGCGAACTAGGCCTGTGTGTCACTGCCTTCGTCCTCCCACACGGGTGGCCCTCGGCAGGGCCCCCCGAACCCACTCTGCACCGTGGCTGTGCGCAGGGGATAACTCTCGGGCCATTGCCCTACCTTCTTAGTTGGCTTTTGGTCAGGGTTATGGGGCAGACGCTGTCTCTTAACCTAGTCATGCTGGGGTCAGCGGGTACAGAGGGAGCGGGCTGGGACATCCGGGCACTGAGCAGAGGGATAGATGGGGGCCTGGACCCTCGCTCTGTGGGGACCATCCCCGAGCTAGAGCACCCTGCTCGTGGTGCCGCCCCAGCATGTCACCCTGCCCCACACTCCAGCTGAGAGACCGCAGAACAGACCTGGGTCCGGGTCCAGCCTTTTCTCTGACAGACTCAGCACCACACACAGAGAGTATAAACTCTCCGGTTTCCTTGTCTGTTAAGTTAAAAAAAAAAGTTATCTCCTTATTATGTTATTAAGAGAATTAAGTGAGCTGGGCATGGTGGCTCACGCCTGTAATCACAGCACTCGGGAGGCAGAGACAGGAGGATTGCTGAGTTTGAGGCTTGCCTGGGCTACATAGTAAGCTCAGGGCCAGCCTAAACTACAAAGCAAGACCCCGTCTCAAAAAAAAAAAAAAAAAAAAAAAAAAAAAAAAAAAAAAAAAAAAAGAGAATTAAGTGAGACACACATGCATTCAGTACATATAAAATAGAATTATTGCTACTAAGATTTTTTTCTTACTCTTCTGCTGGCTTGAAAGCCCCTTGGAAGAGCCAAATGGACCACATGTAATCATCATCCTGTAACAAGCAGCATGGATAGATCCTCAGGCCCAGTAGGCATAGTGCTCAGGGCCCGTGGTACTTTCAGGAGCCCATGAAAATGTTTTCATTTATTTTCAAATCAAAAAACAACATAACCCACCTGATTATGTGTACCTTTATATCATAACGATTGTAAAACCATTAATTTTTTTGGCAGAGGAAGGGGTCTGGGTTCAGCAAGGCCCTGGGGGTGGACAAATCAGGAGCATCCGAGCTCCACCACTGAGCTGAGTGTGACCTCTGGGAAGGGACAGATTTTCCTGCCCTCTGGTTTCTTCACTTGAAGAAAGTCATCTGATGAATGTCACCGTCCAGGGACCTGAGTTCTACCTCCTTCTCATCACATAACTGTGTGTCCAACATCTGTCTGTTGGCTAGCTGGGGGCTCCTGGAAGCTACCTGCTTTAATGTGCAGGACCACTTATGGGGTGTTTTGGCCCATTTTACAGAAGAAGAAACTAAGTCTAAGGGGTCTAGTGACTCACTCCGTGCCACACAATAAGAAGTGGCAGGTGCCGGGCGTGGTGGCTCACACCTGTCATCCCAGCACTCAGGAGGCAGGGACAGGAGGATTGCTGAGTTCGAGGTTTGCCTGGGCACCATAGTGAGCTCAGGGCCGGCCTGAACTACGAAGCGAGACCCTGTCTAAAAAAAAAAAAAAAAAGTAACATGCTATCACTTTTGCTGAACTGCTCTGTGCTGGAACTGAGTCCCTAGGGTCCAGGCGCACTCAAAGGGAAGAGAAGTAAGCTTCACTTGCCAAAGGAGAGACTATCAAATCATCTGTGATTTTCTTTCAAAAGCTCCATAATGTGCTCTGTGCCACATTTGGGCCTGGCCCTAAAACCCCTGCACCACCCTCCACTGTCTCCTTTTGCTCCCCTGCTGGCTGAATGGAAAAGACTCTGATATACTGGGAGGAAACCAGGTCCTGGTGAAGGCAGAGGGAAGCGAGCACTCCCTACTCTATCACCCTGTGGACTGCACAACGGGAGGAAAGAGCTGTTTGTCTGTCTGTCATGAGGCCATTGAGACTTGGAGCTTCCCTATGACAACATCGAGGCGTGACATGAGGCTAGAGATGGGTTCGCCTGTCTTCGGGCACATGGACATAGGAAGTCACCTTTCAAGATAATAGAATTGCTTTACGGAAATGATCTCTTCCATTGTGCGGAGAGGGTGAGAGCCCGGACCTCAGAGAGAAGGATGGTATTCCCAAAGGCTTGGAGAAGAGAGAGAGGCTCAAGGTGCAGAAAGCTGGAGAACAGTGAGTAAGGAGAGGCTGCAGGCAGACGGGAAAGGCACCTCCCGGGGTCTCAGCCCAGAAGAAATGTAACGGGAACCGCTGGCAGTGAGGTCCACAGTAGGAGAGGACACAGCGGGAAGCAGACCAAGAACACGCAGTAAAATTAGGCAACGTCCTCCCTTGAATGGTGTACACGGGAGAGACCAAGGAGGGAGGACTCAGGGCGCATGAAGATGCTCGCTGTGGCCAGTTCTGTAATGACCGTGAGGGAGAAACAACCAAAGGCCTCTAGCGAGAGTTAATCTTACGTGTCAGTTTGACCGGATCCTGGGTGCCCACGTGGAACATTATTTCTGGCTTTGCTGTAGGTTTTTCATGATTTGTTATGACACACACTCCACGTGCATGATTCTCTCCCTTCAGAAGTTCTTTCGGAGGCCACTCGCAGCCTTGGGCAACCAGAGAATGGGATCAGCTCACTCACTCCTGCGAATGGCCCCACAGACCCTGGAGGCTGTAAAGTGGCCGTTGAGCCTCTCTGGGACTCTGTCGGCCACAGCCGTATGTATCTGGCCGGATGCGTGATCCTTGGCATCCAGGACGTGGCTATCGAGAGCACAGCAAGAGAGGTTTGCACCTGAGTTAGGGGAATGAGTAAAACAGTGGTTCCTCCCAATCGGAGTGGACATCAGCCAGTCCCCCGAAGGCTGAAAGCCAAAGATGCAGGAAGCAGGAGTCCATTCTTTCCCCCGCCACACTGGAGGAGCTGGGTCACTCATTCCCTGTCTTCTCTTGGAGTGAGGTTTGCCCCAGGGGTTCCCCTCATTCTTGGACCACCCGCTTTCATGTGCATTGGCTCTCAGAGGATGGATTCTGTGACTTCTCGGCCTCCGTATTCACAGACGCCAGTTCCTTGCATTATTTCAACCTCCCATCTCTCCGTGTGTGCACGTGTACACATGTACATATATATGTGTGTGTGTGACAAAAATACATGATAGCACACATATGTATACGTTTATATACATAGCCACACATTTCTTACCGGTTGTGTGTCTCTGGAGAGCCCTGACTGATTCACCCATCAATGCTGTGAGGGGGAAACGGCAGCCGCCAGCAGTCAGTATGAGCTGTCTCTGCACAGTACCAGCCCCTGGTCAAGGCGTCAAGCATCCTGGTTAACAGTGCTGCCCTGCAGCACTGGGCCTGTGCGGTTCCAGGGCTGCTTCCACTAACTTGTCAATAGTGTTTCTTTTCATTTTGACCTTGCCCAGCATTATTTATTGATAACAAGGAGGTTGATGACTTGTACTTGATTGTGGTGAGACTCCAGGAGGCCTCTGCTGATGGGCCTGGTGAGACACCAAGAGATATATATATATACAGGAGACCCCAGTGGAAACTCCATTTTGAGTTTCCAAATTCTAAGACGTTCTGGGATCTGGAGGAAAAGGCTATCTGTTGTGGTCTTTGCAAGAGAAGCCATCAGAGCTTATGCCTGGCCTCTCTGGGCCCCTGGCTTACCTGAGTGCAGTTGCTGCTTTGATGAATGTTTTTCCTTCAATAAACAGTAATAAGTTTATAAGTACTGTCCATTTGGATCCTATGAATCTTCCTTAGCGATCAAACCCTATGTAAAGACTCCTGTTAGTACACTGAGGGTGTGAGCGGTCCTGGCACACAAGAAGGCATTAGATCTACATGCACAGCTTGGAAGAGCTCTACGGCATAAAGGAAATACCAAGTTGCATATGTTTATCTATATCAATATGTATGCAACTTGGTATTTATATCTATATTTATATAGAGATATATTGGTTTTTATATATAGATATATGTATCTATATCGACATACATAGATATAGATACAGATATAAGGAGCAGAGGAACAGAATGGGCTGGGATGTCTGCTGCTATGGTTAGAATGTTTGTGTCTCCTCCCAAATTCATGCAAAGCTGAATCCCCAGCGCAACAGCAGAAAGAGGTGCAGGTTTCAGGAGGTGACTGTCATAAGGGTTTTGCCCTCAAGAATGAGATTAGTTGCCTCATAAAAAGGTTCGGTGGGAGAAACTCACCCCTTCCACCACATGGGGACATAGCTTTCCTCCCCTCTGGAGTGTGCAGCAATAGGCTCCTTCCTGGACCTGAAAGCCGGACCTTTACCAGACACCAAACTTGCCCACACGTTGCGTTTGGATGCCCTGCTCCAAACTGTGAAAAATAAACTTATTTTTTGTACGAGTTACTCAGGCTGTGGGATTTTCTTTCACAGCAACTTCTAATACCTTAAGGCAAACGTACAGTTTTCTGCAAGGGAAGCATCGTTTTACACATTCTGATATAAGTGAATGTCACCAGATGTCCTCATTCTGAAAATCTAAAGAAAGGTACTGTAGCAGATCACATCATTTTGTTTTGTTTTGTTTTATTCATTTGCTTACTTGAGACTAGTTCAGACTGGCCTGAACTCACTGTGTAGCCCAGGCTAGCCTCAAACTTGCCGCGATCCTCCTGCCTCAGGCTCCCAAGTACCAGGATTACAGATGTGTGCCACCACACTCGGCAGCAGATCACATATTAATCCTCTAGCTTCAGCCTCTCTTCAGAGTTTAGAATGCCAGACAAGGGGAGAGAAAGCAACTCTGAAAAGGACAACTCGCAAAGATGTGGCCATTCTCCCAGATGAACAGGAAGGGTCATTCTGAGGAGGTCTTAGGTGGACATGATGCATATCTTCTTGGAAACTGGAAGACAAACCTTGTTATAAAGTGGCAAAACTTGGGTTCATATTCTACTGCTCTGTAGAAAACAGAATTAAAGAATATTGAACTAGTAACGATATTTAGAGAAAGCAGTATCAGCAAAGTGTCCAGGGATCTGCTTGGCTTCTCTGAACTGCTTGTCATAAAATTCAGGGGCCAATTCCATAGAAGAAAATTTGTTTTCATGGACAGAGATTAGGGGATGGTATCAGGAGACTCTAACACCACCACTGAAGTGCTAAGAGGTGGAGCTCAGGCCATAAGGTCAACCGTAGGGGGCTGTAAAAACTTTGCTTGTTCGCCCGCTGCTCATGCTTAGCGACATGGCCCGGTTCTTAACAAACCAGGACACGTAGTGTCTACGGCCCAGAGTTGGAGACCCCTGTTTAAGACAGAAGTTATAATCAAAAGGGAAACAGAACACAATGATTTCCGGCTGCCTCAACCCAGATTTCAAAGGCTACCTCAGCAGGCAGAGGACCACCCCAAAGGGTGGGGCTACCATAGAGCTGCCTGCAGGGGAGAGCTTACTGGAGCCCCAGGACCCCAGAACTATAGAACAACGATAATGTAATCCTAGCCTCAGGGAAATACAAGCAGGTGATTCCAACCCCAGAGAAGGGTTCACTGCTTACTTTATGGGATTAAAATCAAGACAGAGAAAGATGAGGGCTGGGGGCCCAGTTCAATGGCTCAGCACTGTCTTATCAGGTGTCCTTGAGGCCTGGCTTTTGGTCTCCAGCACTGCAAGGGAAAAATAAGATTAGTCCATAAGTCTCTTAAAATTAATATTTTAATATTAACCTATAGTTATTTTGGTGACCTTTTAGGTCTGCAGAAAAATGTGAGCAGAACATACTGTTTCTACAACCTTACTCCATCTCTACTTCCCAACGCTGCACCTCTTTCCTGGCAGTTTCTTCTGTTATAATAGCTTGCATTGGTGTGATGTATTGAGAAACAAAGTTTTGTTTTGTTTTGTTTTGTTTTGTTTTGTTTTGTTTTGTTTTGAGACTAGGTCTCCCCGTGTAGTTCAGTCTGGGCTTAAACACATTGCGCAGCTCAGGCTGGCCGGGAACTTACGGCAATCCTCATACCTCAGCGGGAGTGCTGCGATTGTAGGCCTTGGCCACCATGTCTGGTGATACATTATTATGAATAAAAATCCATTAGGATTTACTCTACAATGACACAGTTCTCTGGTTTTGACAAACGCATAATGTCAGGGCTGGGCTGTGCCCCCCTGGCAAGTGTGGGGTCTTAGTTCAATTTCAGGGACACAAACAAACAAACACCACCCTTATAGTGTCATGCATCCGCCGCTACAGTTCGTTCAGAATAGTTTCACCAGGCTAGTTATGTGCTGGGCTCCGTCTTTCACTCCTCTCCCTACTGTAGTCCCTGGCAACCACCTATTTTTTTACTCACACTTTTGGCTTTCCCATGATGTTAAATAGTTGGAATCATACACAGTGTGTGGCTTTTCCAGACTGGTTTCTTTCATTCAGCAATATGCACTAACATTTCCTCCTTTTTTTTTTTTTTTTTCATAGATTGCTAGCTCTATGGTTTTTGCTTGTTTGTTTTATTTTGTTGCTAGGTCAAACCCAGGGCCTCTCACATGCTAGCAAGTGTTCTAACACCAAAGCATACCCCTGGTCTTTCATTTCTTTTTATTGCTAAATAATATTCCATTGTGTGAATTTATCAGGTTGTTCATCCATTTGTCTACTGAAGAACACCTTGGTTTCTTGGTGGCAAGTATGACTGGAGTTGCTATGAGCTTTTGTGTGGACATAAATTTTCAACTCATTTGGGTAAACACTGAGGAGTGCCATTGCTGGGCTGTATGGTCAGAGCATGTTTGGTTTTGTAAGAACCTGCCAAGCTAATTGCCAAAGTGGCTGTACCATTTTGTATTCCCACCAGCAATGAATGAGGGTTTTGTTACTCCACATCCTTGCCAAGATCTGGTGTTACCTGTGTTTTGGATTTCAACCACTCCAATTGGTGTGTAGTGGGTAGCTCGGTTTAATTTACAGTGCCCTGGTGACATGTGACGTTGAGCATCTTTTCACGTGTTTGACATCAGTATGTCTCCTTTAATGAGGTCAATTTAAATCTTTGCCCATTAAAAAAATTGAGTTGTTTGCTTTCTTTTTGTTGAGTTTTAACACTTCTTTGTGTATTTTGGGTATAAATCCTTTATTGATATGTATTTTTTTCAAATATCCTCCTCAAGTCTGTGTTTTTCTTTCCATGCCCTTAATTATAGGTCATTCTGAACACTTTTGTGTTTTTTTAGTAAATATTTAAGTAAAGAAGATGAAGGTAAACAGAAATGGTTTCACTCTGCGTAGCCACGACATCCTGGCTAGCCTACGGGCATAAATTTCCTGCTGAGCAGGGATTGGCTGCAAAATGCAATCCACATCTATGTGTTAGACTTGTAAACAGCTTTCCTGTTTATGTAATTTAGTAAATCCCATTAATTATTTATCTATCAGTCCACGATGAAAGGAAGCCCTTCTTGGCAAGTCCTAATTTCTGGCTTGTGGGAAGTTCAGGGTCGGGAACACAGCCTGTGGGACTCATCTGCTTCTTGCTGGGGAGCCTCAGGGATGGAGTCAGCCTGCCCCGCCACACTGGGATCTGCTCTGCCTGAGAGGCCTGAAAATCCTCTCCCCTCCAGAAGCCGAAGTTTTCCTGGTGCCAGTTTCATGAGTCCCAAACACTGTAACCTTGGGCTCCCCTCCTGTGTGGATGCCCTTCCCTCACTAACAGGAAAGCGCACATCCAGAGCTCAGGCCCGCACTGTTTCAGAAGTGCAGAGACGCTGGCTCCTAGAAGGGAATATATCTGAGGAAAGTCTCCACCGACTTCCTCCGTGGCTTCAAAGAGGAAGGGCTCTTTTGCAGACACTGTTCAAAGTCCAGAGGTTCTTCTCTTGCAGCATTATGCAAATCTGGGTTAATAGAAGGAGGGCTGAACCTTTATATCAACAACAACAATTAAAAAAAAGACAGAGAGGGAGGATAACCACACCCTTCCACTTGGGCTATAAATACTATACTGGCAGAGCTGGAAGGACAGGGGTTTGGGGAGATCCGACCTGCAGAGACCTGTAGCTGGCTCAAGTCTTCCTCTCTCAGGAGGAAGCTAGGATTGAATAACTCTAGTGGATGCCAGTGAGAGAAGCCCGAGAATGAAGCCACCACTGCAAGGACAGCCTCTGGTCACTTAGAAGAGGCAACTAGGGGAGGGTGGAGCACAGTTCATGCACTACTGGGCTGAACTCAGGGATAGGCAGAAATATTGACATGTTTAATATTAAAACCTATGAGCTACTCTGGGCATGAGGCAATAAAATGGTCACCAAACCATGGTGTATGCCCAGTGGAGAAGGGGTTTGATTTTCCCTTGGAAGAACTCTCAGGTAGAAGTCTCCTTGTTGCCACCATAGTCCAGCTCTTACCTTGCAGATCTGTCTGCTCCTCAAGGGACTGTGCCAGCTCTGAAGACAGGAATTTGGTTGGGTTTGTATTTGCCCTTCAGCCTAGGAGCTCGGTAAGCATTGGTTGAACTGAATGCAGTGATGCCAGTCATAGAGGTTGAACAAGTCTCTTACGTAAGCCTGTGTTTCCTCAATAAGATGGGGCTTAAAGATACACTACCTACCTCACAAGAACCAAGCACATCCTAAGTACTCAATAAGAGTTCTTATCTTTCCTTTGGTTCATTGGGAAGCCACCTTATCTGCTGTAATTTTGCACAATTTTTAAAAAATCTTTATTTTTTTTTCAGTCCTGGGGATCAAAGTCCTCACTTGCCCCGGGTGAAGAACAGAATGTTATGGCTTAGAACTAAAATGGTCCTTCCAAAGTCTCATGTATTCAGAGATAGGGCTTTTGGAGGGTGATTAGATCATGGGTAGAGATTAGATCATCAGTGGATTGCTCCATTGATGAGTTTATGGCTGAATGTGTTGTTAGGAGCTGGGGCCTGCCAGGAGGTAGGTACAAGGGTGTACTCCCGTTCTTCACTGTCTCTTTTCTCTCCCCTTCCTGGCCACCATGGGTGACCAGCTTTCCTCTGCCAGGTTCTCCCACCATACCGTTCCTGCCTTGCAGCAGCTGACCATGGACTGAAGCCACTGAAACTGTGAGCCAAAATAAAACTCCTCTCTTATATTTGTAGATATCAAGTATTTAGTCTCAATGACAAGAAAATGACCAACACAAGGAGTCATGTTGTCTTTTCTAACCGTGCACATGTGTTTTTCCTTTTTTAATTTCAGTGCTGGGGATCAAAACCTATAGCTTCTTGTCTGCTAGGGGAGCATCAACCATTGAACAACACCCCCAGTCCTTACAATTCCATTTTATACCCAGATAGAATTCTGTAATCATTATTTACACATTTACTCTTGAACTCAAGAATATAGTGAATTAGTACATTTAAATTAAAAGTTTTGGGTTTTTAAAATTTTTTTTAGTTTTTGAGACAGGGTCTTGCTATGTAGTTATGCTGGCCTTGAACTCACAGTGATTCTCCTGATTTAGCTTGAGTGCTAGGATCACAGGCATGTACCACTATACCCAGTTCTAAAATTTTGACTGAATTACCAAGGCACAATAAAGGTGAAGCCAGATACCATGCATGTTCTAAAGAACCAGTTCCAAGATGAGTGGACCCTTGTCTCATTTGAATATATAACAAGGGGTTTTATGGGGCTGCTTGAAGAGGTAGGTGTGCTGGGCTGAGTGTCTCTGCATAGAGGACGGCCAAATGCTTCCTGAGGGCTGGTGTGGGCTGCTATGAATGACCTGGGTTCTGTGCAATAGAGCCATCTACAAGATACCTGGCTGCCAGAAAGGAGCTAGAGGGGACTGAAGTCCTCGGAGCCGTGGAAACACTTCTTTCCCAGTAGGAGGGACATGTAGGAAAGAGGTTCCTGGAGACCTCAAAAAAATCCCACAGAAGGACCAATAAAGAATCTGTTTCAAATACAGGCCAAGACAAGAGTAACCAAAGCCTATTCAGTCTCACATGTGAAGGCCATGAAGTCATTCTCCCCTCTACACAGCTTTCATGTCTTGCTTCACCCCTCCCTGGGAAGGGTCAGAAATGAGGCAATGAGCTTGGAATGGAGGAAACAGAAAAGAGGAGAAACAGAGAGGAGACAATGTAATAAGTCAGCTTTCTGTTTCTGTAACAAAATACCTAAAAAAACAACCTCAAAGGAGGAAAGGGGTGTGTGGCTCACAGTTTCAGAGGTTTCAGTCCTTAGTTAACTATTCACATTGCTTTGTGCCTGTGGTAAGGAGCAAGCATCTCACGGCAACAGGAAAGAAAGGAGAGAGAGAATCAGAGAGAGACACAGACAGACAGACAGACAGACAGACAGACAGACAGACAGACAGACAGACAGACAGACAGGGAGAGACAGAAACTGAGACTCCAGGCCACAACACTGCCTTCAAGGGCATGCTCCAAAGGGCTTACTTCCTTCAGCTAGGTATGACTTCCTAAATTTCCACCAACACCTCATTAAGCTATAAATTCATAAGTGGATTCATCCATTTATGAAGTCAGAGCTCTCATGATCCACTCACCTTTCAGAGGTCTCGCCTCTGAACACCGCTGCATTTGGGGACTGAAACTTTAACATGAGCTTTGGAAGCCTTACAGATCCAAACCATAACAGTCAACAGCTCTCCCTTCCCTGCTATTGGTTGCCAGCTGGAAGCAGGCCTATGCCAAAGGAGGGATGAAAATTTGAACATTTAATACAACCAGGGGTTTCAATTCTCTTAGATTGGACCTTTTCTCAGTGGATTATAACTTACAGTGGAATGGGACTGTCTCTCACCTGAGGGTAAGCAGAAAGGTTCCAGGCCTGCTGAAACTGTCATCTGAGCCAGGAAAAGAATGATCCTTATTGGATAAACGCCAAAGAAAGGGACAGTGTGAGTGAATGTATAGTTATATTTTAATTTATTAGGAATGGTGCATTCATAACACCCAGCACCTTACACACACACACACACACACACACACACACACACACACATCTAGCTATGCTGGAGCTGGAGCTGGAGCTGGAGCTACTCATTGTAAGTTGTAGATAGTTGTGCCACAGCTTGAACTGCTGCATAGCCTTTTCTATCTCTAACCGCCATCAAAATGGGCTGCTTTCCAAGTCACTGACAAATGAGTTAGAGCACTATCCCTAGGCACTATGTACACTGCCAAAATCCAAAGAGGCCCACTTAGCCCTGTCCTCCTTTCTCCCTGGTGAAGAGAGGAAGGAACCTGCTCAGTGTGATGTAACCTGTCCATCATTTGGAATGAGACACCATGCTCCAGCCTGGATCATCGGGAATATTATGGCAGGTACCCCAAGCTGGATGAGACTACTTTCCCATTATCTATGCTCGTGTGCCTTGTAGATATCGAGAATTCCTGCCACTTCCTACTGTGCGGACCTGATTTTCATCATGCTATCAATACAACAGCAGCAGTAGGTCTCTGTGGAGTGTCAGGGAGCCCGAGTTACAGTATGATGTGGAACTGGAGAGTTAACATAGTCCTCAAACCGGACAAAGAGCAGTACTTCTGTCTTTCCCATGTCAAAGTGACCTGTTTTGAATTCTTGCTGATGCGAGTTGAGAAAAATGTAGTAATTCTATTATAACAATACCAACAAATAAAATTGCAAAGAATACACTCATCAATTGTATTTCTTTCTGTCACTGTGACAAATTGAATGATAAAATCAACTTATGAGAGGAAAAGGTTTGTTTTAGCTCATGGCTTTAGAGGCTTCACTTCTCGGTCACTTGGCCTGTTACCTGTGAATCTGTGGTGAGACAGTATATTGTGACATTCAGTGTGCAGGGGAGGAAGCCACTCAACTCACTGTGACCAGGAAGCAAAATGAGAGAGGAAGAGGCTGGGTCCCTTTCCATTTCCAGGATTTAATTGCCTCCTACTTCTTCCATCTCTTAAAGTTTCCACCATTACCCAGTAGCAATAGAGGTCATTATCACACGGACTTTTGCTGAACATTCTAGGTCCAAGTCACGACACCAAAATAAGTGAGCTGATCCTTCTTATAAATGGGAATTGAGAAGGATGAATTTCCTGAGTGACGGAGGCTGTCTTATCTGTCCTAATTATGACCAGTACAGTGACAGTGACAGGTGAGGTTTATATTTTACCTTTCACCATAATCCACCTGACTTCTTTTTTTTTTTGAGACAGGGTCTCGCTTTTGTAGTTCAGGCTGGACCTGAGCTCACTATACAGGCCAGGCAAGCCGCCGTGAACTCAGCAATCCTCTTGTCTCTGCCTCCCGAGTGCTGGGATTACAGGCGTGAGCCACCACGCCCAGCTTTTTTTTTTTTTTTTTAAGACAGGGTCTCGCTTTGTAGTTCAGGCTGGCCCTGAGCTCACTATGTAGCCCAGGCAAGCCTTGAACTCAGCAATCCTCCTGTCTCTGCCTCCTGAGTGCTGGGATGACAGGCGCAAGCCACCACACCCGGCTCCACCTGACTTCTAATAAATGAGTCCAAAGGGATTTTCTCAGAACCACCCCTACCTCAGCATCCTTCAAGTGTGCCCTGGTGGTGTCTTCTCTGTAGCCTCTTGTAAGGTGCAGTATCGTTTCTGACTTACTGTCTTGGCTGGGATGAAGTTTTAAACTGAAGTTCCAACTTGATCAAACCTCACTACACTGGTCAGGGAATGAATGTGGAGCTCAGCATCTGTCCCACATACACACTCAGGGATAAGGCAGATGGGACTGAGATCCATCGCTGGACCCATTGTGAGTCCAGCTTACACCACGATACCTTTTATCTCCTGGCCTCTAAACACCATGACAGTGTTTCAGGTACCCCGGTATCCGTGTCATCTCACATTCCTACTGTTAATAGGGGCTAAGAATTCTCTTCCACCCCCTGTGCACTGACATTTTAGAGTGGAATTGGGAAGTATCTCTTGGATGTGTGTGATGGTAATGCAGGACTTCAGGGCATCCAGCATTACTGGACTCTGGGCCTGTGCACTGGTTTAGGTATGAGTCTATGAGGACCCTGATGCCCACAGTGTGGTTATTCCCTTTATGTCTCTGCCAGGCTTCTGCAATTTCACAATCTCCAGCGATATCAAGGAGCCTTCGATCTGGGGGAGCTTCTACCACCAACCCCAGCTCCAGAGGTGGCAGGCAAGAGCTCTCCAAGGTGCTGGTGTCCCCTCACCGTTGCCTGAGTAAAAAATCCTCTAGCCTCCTGAGGAGATTCAGATGCTGAGTCCTCCACGCTTACCTGAAAAATCTTCCCTGAATCTTTCAACCGCTTCCTTAACCCAGGGCATCACACTGATTTTATGTTAAAGGAGCATCATGGTGAGTGTATAATAGCCACATATACCGTGTTGTTATTGTTGTTTTTTAGTTTTTTGAGAGTGTCTCGCTTTGTAGTTCAGGCTAGCCCTGAGCTCACTATGTAGTCCAGGCAAGCCTCCAACTCAGCAACCCTCCTGCTTCCACCTCCCAAGAGCTGAGCTTATAGGCATGAACCACCACGTCTGGCATTATGGTATGCAGTACTGGGGATTGAACTTGGGACCTTGTGCTTGTCAGGCAGATGCCGGAATCACTGAACTAAATCCCCTGCCCCTATTTACTCTTTAGAATATTTCTATTGATGAATTATTAATTTTAATTTTATGAGTTCTATTCTATTGAATAATAATCACAACAGGAAAAATATCAAAAAATAAAATATCAAAATTTAATATTTATTATTTATTTAAAAAATCAAAAATTTCAACATCAGCTATTTTTTGGTTTACAAAGTCTAAAAACTAAAAACAGAAATCCCTGTATGAAAATACCAATACAACTCTACTACAAAAATAATTAGTTCAATTATCACACTCAGGGCAGTCTTCCCACATAACAACAGTATGTTCCATACACACATTTCACTTACACTGACAGCACATGTTTTGTTTTCCTTTCCTGCATGGCAGGTCATTCTGGTCACCTATCATCTTCTTTTTTCAAGAGCTTCTTACTATATTGTACAATGTGCAGTTAGCAGGAAAATAAAAGAAAATATCAAGTATGCAATGAGTGCTTAGAATAGATATCAGCATTTTCACATCAGCTGTTCACTTGCTTACAGACCTCAAAGATAACATCAAAAATACAAACCTATGTGAACTACCATGTAAATACGAACAAAAGTCTACCACAGGGCTGGAGGGTTAGCTCAGTGGTTCTGGTGCCTGCCTCGCAAGCGCAAGGTCCTGAGTTCAATCCCTGGTAACCACATACAATTCTGGGCATGGAGACTCACGCCCACCAACTGAATCAATACCGCATACCACAGTGCCGGGTGTGGTGGCTCATGCCTGTCATCCCAGTACTGGGGAGGCAGAGGCAGGAGGATTGCTGAGTTCAAGGCTTGCCTGGGCTACATAGTGAGCTCAGAGCCAGCCTGAACTACAAAGTGAGACCCTGTCTCAAAAAAAAAAAAAAAGTCTACCACAAAAATAATATTTACTTAACTGTCACATCCAAGACAGTCTTAACACATGAAAACTGTATGCTCTGTGCACAAGTTTTGCATACACTGATAGTACATATGTTTTGTTTTCTTGTCCTTTTGTGTAGGGCAGTTAACATATTTTTGGTTTCACAGTTGTTGTTGTTGTAGTATGTCTTTGTGATGTTGCATCTGCCTGTTCACCTGACCTGATAGGTGCTCCATAACTTTATGTGCTCCATAATATTTTAATTGTTCCTAGGGCAGAAACATTGTGTTTTTTTTGTGATATCAGGGATCAAACTTGGGCCCTTGTGCTTCCAAGGTAGGCACAGTACCACTTGAGTTAAATCCCTGGCCCCAGGTACATATTTTTAAAACCATATTTTGAAGGCTCTTTTGGCATATATTATTTAAAGTTGCATCAACCACAAGATGATCCAAGATGTTCATCAATAGTCATATATTCAGATGGTATGTAAACACTTTAATTAGCCACAATTCTCTGAAACAGTGAACAAACAAACAAACATGCCAAGAAAGAAAAAGAACTGATAATCTGGCTGCATGTTTGTTTGTTTGTTTGTTTTAAATCATCTCCTTGGGCTGGAGATTTAGCTCAGTGGTTCCAGCTCCTGCCTCACAAGCGCAAGGTCCTGAGTTCGATCATGGTGACCACATAGAATGCTGAGTGTGGCGACTCACACCCACCAGCAATCAATACCACATACCACAGTGCCAGGCGTGGTGACTCACGCCTGTCATCCCAGCACTTGGGAGGCAGAGACAGGAGGATTGCTGAGTTCCAGGCTTGCCTGGGCTACATAGTGAGCTAAGGGCCAGCCTGAACTACAAAATGAGACCCTGTCTCAAAAAAAAAAAAAAAAAAAATCAAACCTCAGGCAATTCTGACGGAAGCCAAAGTTCCTCAGTATCATTGTTAGTCTAAAACCTCAAGGGCACACCCATTCCTTCTCCATAAGTCTTACATTCCTGTGATTACCATGAAAAAGCCTTGTTAAGTACAGCAGAGCCTATGACTGCTTCAGTTTAGCTAGTGAGGTGTCATAACAAACATTTTTGAGTATTGCTGTGGGTAGAACAAATATAGAACATTTTACTTGTATTTCATTTGTGCATTTCACATTTTATAGCATTTGTCTGTTACAATTTGCAACAATGAATGGTAGTGCTAACATTCTATCCAAAAACTTCATCCTTGCCAAGATCCCCACTCATATTTTCAGACCTAGATCTAACACTGGATAATTGATCTAGAGATGATATAGGAGAAATAGATGAACTCCCAACCTGTTAGATCTGACATATCAAATTTGTCTAACCTCTTAATAGGGGTTTTTACTAGAGTTTACTAGAATAATAGGGGCCAGGAATATAGCTCAGCAGTACAGTGTCTGCCTGGCAAGTGCAAGTTCTTGAGTTCAATTCTTAGTACAAGAAGAAAAATAGGTTGGAGCAATAGGGGTTTTACTGCATTCTGTATACTAGATTCTGTAGAGAGCCTTTAGAGGCTTTGATAGAAAAAATTTGATTATGTCTGGTACCATTAAGGGTATAGTTAATGTACCACTCAGTTACCTTGTAACTATAGGCTAAACTATGAACTATTAAACTCTTTGTTGTCTCATCAATACAATCTTTTTTTTTTTTTTTTTTGAGACAGGGTCTCACTTTGTAGTTCAGGCTGGTCCTGAGCTCACTATGTAGTCCAGGCAAGCCTTTAACTCAGCAATCCTCCTGTCTCTGCCTCCTAAATGCTGGGATTACAGGTGTGAGCCACCACGCCCAGCACTGTGGTATGTGGTATTGATTGCTGGTGGGTGTGAGTTATCATACCCAGCATCATCAATACAATTTTGTAGTTTATTGTAAACATCTCTTTGAAGTGGAGATACCCACCAAGGAAGTCCTGATGTACTTAACAAGGGGAAAAGGCCACACATCTAGCACTGTTGTAATAACTGTATATTTTTGTTTTTACACAAGAAAAGAATTGTACTCTTTTAAATGGTGATTAGTAAAAGGCTATGAGTAACAGATAACTTCTTTCAGAGCTTTGTTTTCTTTCTGAGCAAGAATTTTAAGTCTTTTATAAATTTTCAGGAATATTTGGAAACTGGCTTACACTTAGAAACAAGTTTTGGTTCCCAGGGTTCAAGTTGGGTGTGGTATATTTGGGAGCCTAAGCCTATTCTTTTGACAGTTGATGGAGTTGACAAGATAACGGTGTATGGCCCTTCCTAAATTGATCCTAGGGAAGGAAATGATGCAGGAAGAGACTTCATCAGTATTAAATCTCAGAGAAAGAATATGGAATTTTCCTTTTTTTAGGCTAAGATTTTGTTAGCTGTTGAAGAGTGTGTTGGAATTTACCTGGTGAGGTAACATCTTTTAGAATGGCATCTGTTTTTCTATTGAAGAGAAGATCATTAGTGAGAAAAAGACATCTACAAAGCATTTTAAATGGTCTAAGGCCTAGAATTTAAGGTGTATTTTTTACTCTGATAAGAGCTAAAGGTAGTAAATGAGGCCATTGAAGGTGACTTTCCTGAGTCATTTTGTGAAGATGTCTCTTTGGAGTCTCATTTATTTTTTTAAAACCTTTTTCTATGATTGTAACTTCTGTGCACAGTGAAGGTGGTCTGGTGCCTGAAAGACACCCTGTGT
>PVIC010029130.1:0-22764 GCA_004025085.1 Thryonomys swinderianus
GGCTTGCCTGGGCACCATAGTGAGCTCAGGGCCAGCCTGAACTACAAAGCAAGACCCTGTCTCCAAAAAAAAAGCAAAAAAAAAAAAAAAAAAAAAAAGATCATAAGAAAGGGGCACTCGGGGATGTGGATGTAGCTCAGTAGTGGACTTGCCTTGAGCGTGCAAGGCCCACGTTCAGTCCACAGGCTAGTGAGAAAGGACTTTTGGGTCAGCCCTCGCTCGCATTGAAGGCAATAAAAGCTTAGCATGGTAACAGTAACCGACCACGCCAGAAAGCTGGACAAGTGCTCATCCCCGGGACATGGGAGCTCAGTGGAGCACACCGGGCACGCAACATCAGCTCAGATCAGCAGGCAGATGGACAACAGCCTCACACCGTGGCGGGAAGGAAAATAAAGACCCCTCCCTCTCTCCGACCATAAATGAAAGTAAGCTCCAGAGGAATGAAAGACTAGCACGAGAGGTAAAGGTGCAGCGAGGGGGTGCAGGAGAGTCTTCTTAGGGAGACTGTGGTGGGATAAACAATCTATTGAAACTATAAGTGGCAAGTGAATTTAGACACGTTACAGTCATTAAGAATTTCTATCAAAGGCCGAATATTTAGCTCAGCGGTTCCAGCGCCTGCCTAGCAAGCGCAAGGTCCTGAGTTCAATCCCCGGAAACCACATAGAATGGTGGGCATGGAGACTCACGCCCACCAACAGTCAATACCACATACCACAGTGCCGGCCGTGGGGCTCACGCCTGTAATCCCAGCACTCGGGAGGGAGAGGCGGGAGGATTGCTGAGTTCGAGGCTTGCCTGGGCTACATAGTGAGCTCAGGGCCAGCCTGAACTACAAAATGAGACCCTGTCTCCAAAAAAAAAAAAAAAAGGAATTTCTTTCAAGCAAGGACATCACAGCACACTTCCCAGTGCTGTCTGCCTAGTAGCATATTTCCATTCCTTTGTTCACTGACTCGAGAAATATTTGTTACGTGCTACACTAGGTGCCAGTGCTGTGACAATGCACAAAGCACACGGTGGTGAGCACAGTCCTGCAGAAACAGGATGGCAGTGTTGGGAAAGAGCACAGGAAGTTCACTCTCCAAGAGACATCCCAGGCTCAGGGACAAACTCAGTGCTAGAGGGCTGCCTAGCCCAGGTGAGGGCCTGGTTTTATTCCTAGCAACACACACACACACACACACACACACACAAGCACACACGCACATGCACACGCACACACATATACACACAGAGGAATGGCATATTTTCTCCCTTCCTTCCTTCCTTCCTCTCTCTCTCTCTCTCTCTTTCTTTCTTCCTTCCTTTCTTTTCTTTTCTTTCTTTCTCTTTCTGACAGGGTCTCACTTTGTAGTTCAGGCTGGCCCTGAAGTGTTTTTTTTGACATAGAGTTTCATTATGTAGTCCAGGCTGGCGTTGAACTCAAAGTGATGCTCCTGCCTCAGCCTCCTGAGTGCTGGGACTACCAACCTGTACCATAACTGGTGAGTGTCTTATTTTCAACAAATGAGAAAATAGTATTTTGAAAGAATTACTGTTACAGTACAATAAAAAGACATTAGAGTACATAAAAATAAAACCCGAAACATAGTGGCTGAAGGAGATACTCACTGTTTTCAGTCTTCCCTCAATTCACAGACCACCCCTGACTCCACCCCCAATTGCATGAGTTGGGTTTCTGAGGGCCAGCTGTCCCAAGGTTGGCTACTAAAGGGACAGAGAGACATTTAAACAAAGTTTCATAACAGCTTTGGCACGGTGCTGTGGGGATTTACAATACAGTAATTAATCCAGTCTAGAGAGATCAAAGCAGAACTTCCTTGCAGGAGCTGGTTCAGAGCTAAAGGCACCCACGTCCATGCAGCTTGCTGAGGAGCCCTGCGCTTAGCATCCAAGAGACCCAGCTAGGTCCCCGCTGATGGCCTAGTGGGTTTTGTACAACTGCTGGTAGAAACATTCCATCCCACCACAGAGACTCCTTCGTTCCGACTCGGATCTGTTCCAGGAAGCCCTTGCCCTCCCCCTCCTTCTTAAGTGACTGGTGCCAGAGTCTGGAGTTCAAGCAGTCCTCCTGCCTCAGCTCCCTGGTGCTGGGACTTCAGGTACCACAGCTGCACCCAGGGGACCTGAACCTCTATCTATCTCCTCCTAGCAATAAAGAGGCAGTGCCTCCCCTTCCCCTGCTAGAGTATGCCAGAGAAAACTGGCAGAAAACAAGTATACAAATGTTCATGTTTCCACTGAAAATCACTCACCTTACTAGCAATAATGTTTGTTTGTCCTCATTTTGTTTTGCTCAGATAGGGTCTCACCATGCAGTTCAGGCTGACCTTGAACTCACAATGACCCTCTTGCCTCAGCTTCCTGGGTGCTCAGATTATAAGCAGGTATCGCCATGCTCAGTTTTTACCAAGAAGATTGTAAAATGAATTTAAAAACTATCAGTATATATCAACAACCAGAGGACAGGGATGTTAGAATCTTTTTTTTTCTTTTTGAGACAGGGTCTCGCTTTGTAGTTCAGGCTGGCCCCGAGCTCACTATGGTGCCCAGGCAAGCCGCCACGAACTCAGCAATCCTCTTGTCTCTGCCTCCCGAGTGCTGGGATTACAGGCGTGAGCCACCACGTCCGGCATTGTGGTATGCGGCGTTGATGGTTGGTGGGCGTGTCTCCACGCCCAGCATTATATGTGGTTACCGGGGATCGAACTCAGGACCTTGCGCTTGCGAGGCAGGCGACGGAACCACTGAGCTAACCCTCCGGCCCTAGAATCATTTTTAAAACATTTTAAATCAACATGATAAAAATATCTTAACAAGCAGTTATGGGATGTAAAGCACTGGATTCAATCCCTAGGGCCAAAAAAGCCCCAAATAAACAATAACAGAAAAGGAGAAGGAAAGTACAAACATAAAGCCACAGTATACACTGGGTGCTGGTCCCAGCACTCAGTAGGCTGAGGCAGGAGGATCACCATAAATTCAAAGCCAGGTGGAGCTACACAATGAGTTCAAGGCCAGCCTGAACTACATAGCAAGACTATCTCAAACACATATACACACCATAGCAAAGAAGCAGAAGATAGAAGAACAAAATGGAAAATTTAAAGAAGCTGGGCCTGGTACAAGGCTGTAATCTCAGTACTCAGAGGCTGAGACAGGAAGATAGCAAGTTCAAGTCCAGCTGGGCAACATGTCAGGTCTTGAAAACAAAAAGAGAAAAAAGGGCTGGGGATATAATGAAGGTTATTTCACTACTTCAGTGTAAAGGCTCTGGGCTCAACTCCTAGTACTGCAACAATAAAAAAATAAATACAAATAGGGCTGGAGATTTAGCTCAATGGTTCCGGCACCTGCCTGGCAAGCATGAGATCCCGAGTTCAATCCCCAGTAACAATGCTGGGGGTGGTGACTCACGCCCACTAGCAATCAATACCACATACCACAGTGCCGGGCGTGGTGGCTCAAGCCTGTAATCCCAGCACTCGGGAGGCAGAGACAGGAGGATTGCTGAGTTCCAGGCTTGCCTGGGCTACATAGTGAGCTCAGAGCCAGCCTGACCTATAAAGTGAGACCCTGTCTCAAAAAAAAAAAAAAAGGATATAGCATCTTAAAAAAAGATATACTACTTAGAATAATAAAGAATGCTCTGAAATCATCAGTAAAAACAAACAATCCATTCAGGACATGGGCAAAAGACATGAAGAGAAACTTTACCAAAGAAAATACACAGAGAACAAATAAACACTTGAAAAAATGCCCAGCACCATTATTTACTAGGCAATGCAAATTAAAACCATCATGTTACATCACTAGATGCTTAGTGGAGTGTCGAGAGTGTTGGTGACACAAAACCCTGCAGGACTCGGAGATGCTGGCCCACTCACACATTGTTGCTGGCTCCACTGTAGGGTTATAGCCTCACCAGGAAACAGTTTACCAGGCTTTATTTCCCCTTTCTTCCTTCCTTCCTCCCTTCTTTCTTTTCCCTCTTCTCTCCTTCCCATCCTTTCCCCTCTCTTCTTGCCTCCTCCCCTTCCTCCTCAATCTTCTCCCCCTCCTTGTCTCTCTCCACACCCCCATCCTCCACCTGGGACTGACACCAAGTGTGCATTACTATGAAGATACATCTCCAGCCCCTTTCTATTTTGAGACAGGGTCTCACAAAGTTGCCCAGATTTGCTTCAAATTGTGACCCTCCTGTCTCTGCCTCCTAAGTAGTTCCCATGATAGGTGTGTGTCACCACATCTGGCTGTGAGTTTCTTCCATGTTTGGAAAAGTGTTTCACTTCAGAATCTTTGGAGAAGCAGAATGTGCTTCAAAAATGCTAGGTAATTGCCTTCCTAGACTGCCTGCAGCTGGGCCACAGCCACATGACCAATCAGACTGTCATTCAGACTTGAGTCAGAAGTGGTATCACAGCTGGGTGCAGTGCCACATGCCTGTATTCCCAAACTTTGGAGGCTGGGGCAGGAGGATCCTTTTGAGCCCAGCCTCCCAAGAGCTGGGATTATAGCTGTGAGCCACCATACCCAGCCAGAATATTTTCAGATTTATCACTGAAAATTATACCTGATACCAATGCAATAGAAATCAACAGCCTCAACAGGCATGGTGACATACACCTGTAATACCACCACTCTGGAAGGAGTGCAAGTTCAAGCCCCAGCTGGGACACTTCTTGAAATCTTGTCTCAAAATAAAAAGCATAAAAAGTGGAAGCCAGGCATGGTCATGGTGGTGCACCCATGTAATCCCAGCATTCGGGAGGCTGAGGCAGAAGGATTGTGGGTTGGAGGACGGCATGGGCTACACAGTGAGTTCAAGGCCAACCCGAACTATATATCGAGACCTTGTCTCAAGAAACTAAAAAAAAAAAAAAAAAAAAAAGGCACAAAAAAAATGGCAAAAAATGCAGAGGTCTTGGGTTCAATTCCCCACTACCAAAACCAAAAATAAAACCCAACAGCCGGGCGTGGTGGCTCACGCCTGTAATCCCAGCACTCGGGAGGCAGAGACAGGAGGATTGCTAAGTTCAAAGCTTGCCTAGGCTACATAGTGAGTTCAGAGCCAGCCTGAACTACAAAGCAAGACCCTGTCTCAAAAAAAAAAAAATAAAACCCAACAGTCTCAGGGTCCTTACTTAACTTTATGTGCTAATGCAAAATTTGCTCCTGACTTCCTGATGCTAACTGCCTCATCTTCTCCACATTTCCCAATTTTTTTTCAACTGACAAATGAAATGGCCATGAACTAATTCATGAGACTCCAGTGTCTACCCCTTGTCTGGGTAGCAGCCATGCTGTATGCAGATAGGTCAGGCCCAAATGGTTCTATTGTACCCTTTCTGGGGGCAGCAGGTAGGGTGTGTTCACCATGAGAAGGTGCAGTGGCCTGAGTCATGTAGGGGCTGGATTTCTCAAGTGGACACCAAAAGTGTCTTAAAAGTCAGACTTGTGGGCTGGAGATTTAGTTCAGTGGTTCCAGTGCCTGCCTAGCAAGCGCAACTTCCCTGGTTTGATCCCCGGTAACCACATACAACAATACTGGGCGTGGTGACTCACACCCACCAGCAATCAGTACCACATACCACAGTGCCGGACATGGTGGCTCACGCCTGTATTCCCAGCATTTGGGAGGCAGAGGCAGGAGGATTGTTGAGTTTGAGGCTTGTCTGGGCTACATAGTGAGCTCAGGGCCAGCCTGAACTACAAAGCGAGACCCTATCTCATTAAAAAAAAAAGTCAGACTCGCTAGAGGAAGAAATTCTGAGCTGGAACTTGCTGGATAAGTAAAAGTTGGATAGAAGGCATTAGAGAGTGAAGAGAAACTCAGGCATAGGGAAGAGACCAGAGAGGGTACAGTAGTAAAAGGTGGGATTAGACAGGTAGGCAAGGCTCAGTCTCACAGGGTCCCAGAGACTATATTCTGAACTTTAGGTTTCCTTCTGAGAGCTATGCACCATTGGTGAGTTCAAACAGTGGAAGGTGAGCAAATTTTCAGTCCATAAAAACCACTAAAGTGGAAAGTGGAACGGAGGGAAATCAGAAAATTGAGAAACCAACGATAAGACTACTGCAGTGAGACAGTGGGGAGAAGACGGTGTCTTGAATGAGGGCCATGGAGAGTAGATCTAAGAGAGACTAGAGGTAAAAGTCAGGACTTGGTGATACACTGGGTGTGAGGACTGAGGAGGGGCAAGAAATAGGGATGGTTTTCAAGGACTGTGCATTGATGGGATAGTTAGGTAAATGAGTGGTACCATTCACCAGGCTGAGTAATCAAGAGGTAAAGTTATTTGGATGATGAGCTCGATTCTGAAGATGTTTTATGCTTGTGAGACATCCAGGGAGAGAAGTCCATCAGCCTGTTGGACATGTGTCTGAGTCTCAGGAGAGGCTGAGAGATACTGGGGTAGAGGTGGTGGGTAAAGAAAAGGGAATGGCCGAAGGTCTCAGGTAGTTATGGGGCAAAAGAAATGAAGAATCTGAGCGTGGTGGGATACACCTGTAATCTGAGCAGCTGGGGAAGCTGAGGCAGGCTGACTGCAAGTTTAAGCCTGGCCAATGTAGTGGCATAAAAAGTAAAGAAGCACAGAGAATATAACTCAGTGTGAAGACCCTGAGTTCAATCCCTAATACCTTTAAAGAATAAAAGGGGCCTAAGAAAGAATAGGATCTGGAAGCAGGTTAACTGCTCAGGAAAGGAGAATAAAGAGAAGTTCATAAGGAGATCGAGAAGGACAAACCAAAGAAGTAAGAAAATCAATGTCACTAGTCATGGAGGCCAAAGAAAGTCCCAAGGAGGGTGTGCTCCAAAAGATGGAGTCCTTTGCTGCAAAACTCAAAAAGTTTTATATTCCAGAAATGTCCAATGGACATAGAGGAACAGAGGGCATTTGTGCAAATCAAGACAATAAAGAAATGGGTGTAGGAATCAGCTATAGTAGGGAGAAAAGGCGGAAGGAGGTTAAAAAGGAGAGAATTAAAATTAGGCAACTCAAAGAATACAGCTGGGAAGAGGGCAGGGGTGGCATCTGTATAGGTTTTTAAAAGCTGGACAAGAGTGGTGGTTGAAACCCACCCAAGATCTCCCCAGTGTGGAAGGAAAGGCAGAGAAAATAGAAAGAGTGGCTGGGGACAGCTGTGGCAGGAGGTGATAAGGGTTTATATCTGGGAGGGAGTCAATTCCCTGGGTCACAAGAGCCCCTATCAGGCTGGCATTTCCTCCCCATTCCCATCCCCTTCCTGTCTCTGGCCTGGTTCTTTCTGGAGCTAGAAAAGGGGACAATCAAGTCCCAGACTGGAAGAAACTGTGTCCTTGGAGGTCTTTCTGCTTGCCTGTAAGTGGGGCCGGAGCTGGGCAGGGGGAAGGTCGGATGGAGGGACAAGAGCCAAAAGTCCGGAGCTAGTAGTTTAGACTTTGGGGGCAAAGGTGGGAGAAGAGAGCAGAGAGGTTGTGGAATGTGGGAGCCACTGGGGTGGGGCGATGGGGCCTGGGAGAATCACGGCAGGAGCTGATGGGGTATCTGCTCAAGGTCCCCTTCTCCACAGGTCCCCATGCCTCTCCTCCTCTTGCTGCTTATGTTGCCAAGCTCCTTATACACGTTCCCCCTCTGTGAGACTGAGATTGAGGCTGTGAGTAACCTGGTGAGTGTGAACTGTGAAGGCCTGAACCTGAAAGGGCTGCCTGCAGACTTGCGAGCAGACACGGCCACCCTCCACCTGGGTAAGAACTCCCTAGTCACCTTTTCCATGGCATCCCTGGTGTCTTTCACAAATCTCACTCAGCTGTACCTGGATAATACCGAGCTTGTCAGTCTGCAGGCCAATGCCACTTTGCAGTCTTTGAAGACCCTGGATATATCCCACAATAAGCTGAAAACACTGCCCTCTCTAGGGCAGGCACTGCCTATGCTCAATACCTTGGATGTCTCATTCAACAAATTGACCTCATTGTCTGCTGATACTCTGGCTGGCCTGAGCCAACTCCAGGAACTCTCCCTGAGAGGTAACAAGCTTAAGACTCTGCCCCCTGGGCTCCTGGCATCCACGACCCAGCTGCAGAAGCTCAATCTGGCCAATAATGAGCTCAAGGAGCTTCCCCCTGGGTTCCTGGACCCGCTGCAGCAACTTGACACTCTCTTCCTCCAAAGTAACTGGTTACGTACAATACCAAAGGGTTTCTTTGGAGACCTCCTCCTGCCTTTTGTTTTTCTTCATAGCAACCTTTGGCACTGTGATTGTGAGATCCTCTATTTCCATCGCTGGCTTCAGGATAATTTAAATAATGTCTACCTATGGAATGAGGGCCAGGATGTCAAGGCTATGACCCCCAATGTAGACAGCGTGCAATGTGTCAACTTGGGCAAGTTACCTATCTACAAATACCCAGGCAAGGAATGCCCCACCCTTGGTGATAGTGATGACTACGATGAGTATGACACGACTCCTGAAGATGTTACGGTGACTGCCACAATGGTTGCAATCAAGTTCTCTATCAACACCAAAGCCCACACGACCTCAGCAGTACTCCACTCAGAAGCTACCTCTCCTCTAGACAAACAAATGCCACAAGAATCCACCACTAAGAAACAGACCACATTTCCATCTACACAGATCCCCGATTCCACAACCTTTACAACTGCAGAGCCAACCACAGCTCCAACCACCCCAGAAGCTACCACAACCCAGACTGCTCCAAAAGCTACCACCACAATCCTGAATACCTTAGAAACTACAACCTCAAATGCTCTGGAACTTATAGGCTTAACTATCCTAGAGCCCACCTCAGCCCCAGCTATCCTAGAAACTACCACTCCAGAACTTATAACTGTAGGTTTCTCAGAGCCCACCACAACTTGGACAAGTTCAGAACCTACCGCAACTTGGATCACCTCAAAGCCCACTCCAGAACCATCTTTTAGCACAGAAACTGCCTTGTTAGAATCTAACACAATCATCATGCCAGAATTTCTCAATGCCTTGAATGTTCAAGGAGTAGCTCAAGGGAATTCTGACAGCTCTAGAAATGACCCTTTTCTCAACCTTGACATTTGCTGTCTCCTCCCTGTTGGCCTCTATGTCCTGGGTGTCTTCTGGCTCCTGTTTGCCTCTGTGGTCCTCATCCTGCTGCTGACTTGGGTTTGGCATGTGAAACCACATGCTCTGGAGTCTGGTGAGTTTGTTACCCTCACCACAGCCACGCACACCACACTCCTGGAGGTACAGAGAGGAAAGCAAATAGCCGTGCCACGGGCCTGGTTTCTCTTCCTTCAGGATTCCCTCCCCACATTCCGTTCCAGCCTGTTCCTGTGGGTAAGGCCTAACGGCCGTGTGGGACCTCTAGTAGCAGGACGGCGGCCTTCAGCTTTGAGTCAGGGTCGTGGGCAGGATCTGCTGGGCACAGTGGGCATTAAGTACTCTGGCCACAGCCTCTGAAGGGAAGAGATTTGGGGGATCCTTGAGAGAGGCTTGTAGGGGTTGTTCTACTAGGATCTAATTGGGGTGACAGTGGAAGACACACAGGATCATAAGGTCTTAATTTACTTTTCCTTGACCCAAGGCCATCTTTTCAGAGTGAGGAACACAATCACAGCCCCCACAAATCAGGGGGAGTCCTGAGATGATGGTGTTGGGTCGCAGAGCTAAGCTTCCTATGCTGCTTGAGGGGTCGCCAGGCCACACAATTACTGCCATCACATTTGGGATTTTTTTTTTCAGGTCTTCATTTCTTTTTCCAGGGCGTGGGGATGGTGGTTAAAGGAAATAGATTAGTACATGCCTCCCACATGTATCTGTACATACAATAAATGTGGAAATTTTTCAGAATGTATTCTTTGTCATAAATATGAAATTTCCCCTCTGCTTAGCATTTCCTGGCTTTTCATTATGACTGTATATTGCTTGTACAATAAAAAAAAAACAACTTTAAAAAGAAAATATAGTTTCCTTTGGAGAAGAGTGACAAGAAATCCCAAGGCCCCACGTGCCCTCTCTGTATCTAACAAACCTCCAGTCACACCCTATCCTTCCCCTGCTCGGGATTGGCTCCTCCCGCAGGAGCAGCTGCCCACCAGGCCACCTTAACTTCAAAACAGCACAGTAAGTCTCCTAGAGCCAAGTGACATGAGTGACACTGTGGAGACCTGCTTCCCTGCAGCCCTAGGCATGAAGATGGACACCTGCTTATACCTCCAGCCTCGGGAACCCAGCTCTCCTCACTGCCCAGGTCAGTGGAACAGGGAGACAGTGGGAGTCCAGCGATGTGTGTCATCCTGGTGAGTCTGACTGAAATCTTGGGTTTCCAGCTCCTGAGCCAGGATGCAAGCACATGGGGCCCTGCTCTTCTCTCCTGTTGATTCTGTCACTCCCTAACCACGCTAGTGAAGCTTCCTCTCCTGCCCTATTTATTATCAGCCCAGTCTGGGGCTTGAGAGTAATTTGAAGAATGGGGTAAAAGTTGGGTCTTTCTGGCTCCATCGAGATTCCCATCCTGCAAACGTTTGTGGAAGGGGTCTTATGAACCTGATAATATGGTTTCATCTTTCTCTTGCTTTGAACTTTTCTTCAGATAAGGTTTTCTTTAGATAAAACTTTGTGGTACTGATGATCAAGCCAGTGCCTCATATATGAGATACACACCACTGCCCCAGGGCAAACTCTTGAGTTTAGTAACTCAGGATTTCCTTGTACCCAGTCTAACAGGAAGTCTTCATTTCTCATAGGTCAGTCTTCAGGGCTTAATCCACTTAAGTGCCTAATAGATCACCTGCGCCCAGCCATGCTTCTCCTAAGGTACTGCCCTCACTCTAGCCATTTCTGTCCATTCCTTTTCACAACCTGCTACAGGCAAACCTTTCCTCCTAGGCTTGGCCTAGTGCTCCAAGCTATCCTTTAGCAGTCTACTGTTATACCCCATTTTCAAATTGCTCCAGTGTGATCGTCCCATTAAAATGAAATTCCTTAAGGCCAAAGTACAGGCTTCAAGTGTCTCAAAGTAGCCATCATGCCCCAAGATGGTAGGCTTTGAGGGGTAAGAGAAGATGAAGGAGAACTCCATCTCTTCTGTTCACAGGCTCTGCCAAGGGGATAGCTTCCACCTGCTGCTGGCCTGTTCCCTGGCCTGGCACACAGATCTCAGCTGTCAAACTGCCCAGCATTCCCCCTGGTTTGACCTTTACATGTCTCTTTATGGTCCAAGAGTTTTGTAGGCTCCTTGAAGGAAGGCCTAGGAATCATACTTTGCAAAAAATAGACGAGGTACAGTTGCCAGCCAGCCCAGGTTTCTCACCAATACCCATTTCTTTAGCTTTGGGTCTGGCTCCAGCTTCCACCTCACATACGCTGCTTCTCTATCCTTGGGTTTGCAGCCCACAAATCTTCATCCTCTGCCCACCTCCCTGTCAGCTTTAGCTGCAAAAGTAGTCACTAGATCCCAGAGGTCTTTCCAGAGGATGATGTGACATAATTTGTGTGTCTGCTGCATTCTTGGGCCGGGGGCTTGGAAGCAACACACAAGGTCAGAGTTTTGATTTCTTTGCCCCATTACATGCTGTGGAAAGACTGACTTACATATAATTTCCATAAAACAGCTAGTGCTTCTTCTTTAATATTTTTTTCTTAAAAACTCCAGTTTCTGTTCTCCAGAGACATCAGCTTCTTTGTCCAGTCTCCTCCCCTTTCTGAGCCCCACAACTCTCCAGATCTGGGGTTGTGTCATCAATCCAATTTATTAAGTCCTCAGTGAGGGGGAGGAAGGGCCACACCCTCCCACTGCTGATCCTTTGATCATCTTGATAGCTTTTGCTCTCTCCTGTCCCCTCAGCTCTGCCTTGGTTTCTCCAGTGACAAGGGGAATCTTCTGCTGTCCCGTGTGTCCTGAAACTAATACCCAAGAGGAGACAGGGAGTTTCCCAGCTCTCCCAGAGAACCAGGACAGCGTTGTTGTAAGAATCAGGGATCGGAAGCAGGGCAAGTTGGACCAGGGGTAGAACAGACCAAAATCCTTTACCACAAAGGAAGAAGCCACACTGTGGCAGGGAAATAAATAGAGGGGCCTGGGGCAGCAGAGTCCAGGCTCCTGGGGTGAGGGGTGCAGTGACCGTAGGAGCAGTGGGTGACCGGGAACCCTAGTGCACTGGCTCCAGGCACGCTGCCACCTCAGCCACTGAGGAAGAGACGCTTGTAGGCCTTGTTCATCTGCTCCAAGAAGATGAAGGTGAGGACAGTGTGGGGGCCCAGGCGGGCATAGTATGGTGTGAAGCCCTTCCATAGGCTGAAGAACCCCTCATAGCGGACGACCTTCACCAGCACATCCTAAACAGACAGCAAGCAGGGTTCTGGGGCTAGGACCCAGCCTCTAGAGCCCTGTCCCCTTTACCCAGCTCCCCTCATACCCTCCCAGGGCAGACAACACTTCACCCTAAGCCCCAGCCCAGCCTCCTCACCAGCCCATTCTTGTACTCTGGCTTCCCGTCAATCATTCTCATGTTCTGAATCCTGAAAGAGAGGATGCAGGGATGTGAGACACAGAAAGGTGCCCTCTCACAGCTCTCCAGGCTCAGGCCTGCACTCACCGTGTCTTGACAATGTCCACAGGCATGGATGCGGCTGTGGTGACGAGGCCACTGATCATGCTGGCACAGAAGTGGCACAGGATATTATCAGAGAAGTAGCCTGGGGGGAGGGGGTAAACCCAGGGGTGACCATCAGCTCAGAGGTGGCCTGGGCCAAACTGGGAGCTGAGTGCCTACCTCTGAGCCTCACCTGAATCCAGTAAGAACTGCTTGGATTGAGAGTATGAAGCGAGCTGGGCAGCATTGACAACAACAGCCCGAGCCATAGTAGGGATGCAGCCCTGGAGGTAGAAGAGCAAAGAGTCAGAAATACTAGAGATCAGGCCTGACAACCTCAAAACTCCCGCCCTTATTCTTACCCGCCATAGTGTGGGAATTCCCTCTTCCCGGGCAATTCGAATCAGGGCATTAAACACATTTTTATAGCCACGGCGCTGATCAGCTGGAAGCCTAGTGAGGGGGCAAAGATAAGCCAAGAACAGGTAACTCACACTTCCCTCAGAAGCAGAGAGGCAGGTAAACGTCCTGCTCTAAATCTGGGGGGAGAAACAAAACAAACAAAAAAATCTACTCTTACATTCTAGATTCCAGGAATGGGTCTGGGGTTACACTTGACCTGGAACTCACCGGCCATCAGCAGTCATGCGGATAAGAGCCACCTCAGCTGGTGTTCCCACAAATGCACCAGTTGCACCTGCGGTCATGCCAATCACGGCCTTCAGCAGAAAGCCAGGCGGTGTACCATCAGCCCCAGTCAGGCGCTCAAACAGCACAGTATAGATGCCAAGCCGAGTGGTAGTATAGGTTGCTTGGCGCAACAGGCCAGCAGACAGCCTAGGGAGTAAAGGAGTCAGTGTGTCAGGCCAGCATCTGGACCCGCCAACTCCCATACTCTCCCAACCTGAGGCCCCAGTACCCGGTATAAATGCCCCTCAGTCCTTCTGCCTTCAGGATGCTGGTGAGGGCATGGAAGCTGGTTTTGTACTCTCTTGTCTTGGCTCCTTCCCCACTCAGCTGCATCCGGTTCTTCACCAGATCCAAAGGCTGCACAAACACTGTAGCTCCCATCCTGCAGAAAGGCAAGAGTGGAGTCAAGGGTCGTGTTCTAGATGAACTAGTGCCCACTGCTGCCTGGCAGCACAAAGATGAGAGCCTGTCATGCAGTTAAGCATGGAGGAGGCTGATGGGGGACTTCGGTGCAAGGAGAGCAACATGTCTGAAAAGTGCACTTGTCCAGTAGGAGGCATGCAACGTAAGTGCTTTCAAGTAGGTAGGCCCATGGGGGTCAAGCAGTTGAGTAGGGATGACATGCAGCTCGAGTCAGTGCGGGCAAGAAGGGCACATCCAGGATATGGAACTCCAAGTAGTCTTGTGGGAACCCTTTGATAACCTGGAGCGTCATACAGTCAGGCAGAAAGCCAAGCAGAGGACTGGGAAACTCAGGTGGCCCAATAAGGGTCAAGCAATGACCCTGCATGCAGCCCAGCAGGGCCCTGTAGGGAATAAAAAGATCCTGGCAGCCTAACAAGGACCTTGCATACTCTGGGGATCATGCTGACCTCGTGCTGGCTTAGTTCACTACAAGAGATCTACAGAAGAGCAGGGCCCAATTCTTTGCGCCCATCCCTTCCTCCTTTCCCAGGCCTGGGGCCTGAGCTTACCCGGCCAGGCCCCCAAACAGGAACTTGACGGACTTAGGGGAGGTACGGGGCTTCCCGTCCATCCCGCCGACACCTGGACTCGCGGTCGCCGCCATAGCCACTCAATGGCCCTCGGCTCTGGGTCCCGTGCGCGCGCGGCCCGCTCGCGCCCAAGGTGACTCCGAGCGCGCAACAGGGCAGGGCGCGCGCACACCCCTCCAGCTCTTAGGTCCAGCACCAGCTGGAAGCTGGAGCTGGCGCAGGCGCGCAGCGCAAAGGCGGCCGGGAATAAGGCGGAGTTGAAGGAGGAGCTTGAAAGAGGCAAGGGTGGAAGGGGTGTGGTTGGTTTAAGAACCTGTATGGGCGCAGTTTTTATCGAATTGAAATCGCGGGAAAAGTTTTTTTGACAGTCTCGCGAGAGTGAGCGAGACGGACTAGCCAGACTTGGGAAATCTCTCGCGATACAGTAAGATTTCAACAGTGGCCGGTCAGAGGCGGGGGAGTTGGAGAAATGCGGGCGCTCTCGCGAGAACTGAAGGTGCGAGGGCGACGGCAGCCAAAGAGAAGGAGAGGTTGGTAAACAAGGTAACTTGAAGGAGTCCCGGGTACTAAAGGGAAAGGTTTAGATCGTCTTGTGGGTATCCCTCCACCTGTAACACTTCTTTTAACCGGTCTTTTAGAACCGGAAGTCCCTCATATGACTGTCCTGCTGGAAGCGGCCTTTCTTTACCGGAAACCCTTACCAGGGGATAGGAAGACGGCCCACCTGGCCGGAAGTTCCACCTCCTCACGCACTCCCCCTTCCAGAAGTTTTTCTGTCACCCTTGTTTTCCGGTTTCTCCGTTTTCTCTCGACAGCAGAAAAGGGTACATTTAGTGTCTGGCTCCATCAAACGGGTTGTGTATATCCCCGAGTCGGGGTTTCTTCCCTGGCGCCCCCATGTAGCTGAGAGGTGAGACCTGGGGGTGGCTGAACCCCTAGGATCCTGAAGGAGGGCGCAGAACCCCGCTTCTGCTCCCGCTACCAGGGCACAACCTTCTCAGCATTTGCCCCACCGCTGCCATGCACCACTCTGCGGGCTTCCCACTTCCTGTGGTTGTGGCCACTGTGCTTTGGGGAGCGACCCCCATCCGGGGGCTCATTCGAGCGGTGAGTCTACAGGGCGGACGGGGGAAGGGCGCTGAGGTGAGGGACTTGTAGGCTGAGGGGAAACATGGCAATTTTTTTGTCTGCAGACCTCGGAGCACAATGCCAGTATGGACTTTGCAGACCTCCCAGCTCTGTTTGGGGCTACCCTGAGCCAGGAGGGACTCCAGGTGATCTTCCTAGTTTTCTACTTCCCCATATACCTCTATCCTGGGTAGGAGGAGTTGAGGAGCCTTGTCCTGAGTGAAGCTGGAGTAGAAAAAGTCAAATTAGGAGCTAAGTGCATGTGTACTGTGAAGTCCAGAATCTAGAGGTAGAATACCGTTCACCCTGAACTCCAGACTTATGAGGAGACTGAAAATGTAGTAAGATAAAAATGCTGGATGTAAGTGCCGGGTGGTGGCTCACGCCTGTAATCCCAGCACTCGGGAGGCAGAGACAGGATTGCTGAGTTCGAGGCTTACCTGGGCTACATAGTGAGCTGAGGGCAAGCCTTAAGTACAAAGTGAGACCCTGTCTCAAAAAAAAAAAAAAAAAACCCTGGATGTAGTGCTCATCAGTAGGGTCTGAAGCCCACTATTGGTTGTATGGCCTTGAATAAGCTAATAGTCTTTCAGAGCCTTTATTGTGACATAGGTTAGCAAAAGAAGTTATATTATATGAGAAGTGAATTAGATAAGCAGTTCTATAGTATTTCATTACAGAGGCTGCTACACAAGAATTTAGTTGGCCCATAGATGTCAGCAAAATTGTGAGACAGGTAGTTGTGAAACTGAAGGGAGGCATATACACTGTGAGTACTGAAGAGGGAGGGAACTGTAAAAAAAATCGGTGTGGTATGGATAGAGAACTGATTTTACAACCAGGATACTGGAAGACAGTCTGAAGTAGAGAGTATGGCTCAGTCTATTTGGAACAGGGAGAGGTGATTAGAGCATCTCATGATGGAATGTTGTTTGCACTGCATTTTCAGGAAGCTAGGAGATGTCCACTTCAAACTTTGGCGGGATACTCAGACCCCACAAATAAGGGAGAACAAAGGATGTACAGTAGCCGGCGGGAGGGGCTAATGTATGTAATGGGCCTGTGGAAAGCAGAACCTAGAGCAGACAAATCCAACTATTGTTTGCTTCTGTCTCTCAGGGGTTCCTTGTGGAGGCTCACCCAGAAAATGCCTGCAGTCCTATTGCCCCACCACCCCCGGCCCCGGTCAATGGGTCAGTCTTTATTGCACTGCTTCGAAGATTCGACTGCAACTTTGATCTCAAGGTTGCTGAATGTGGAATGGGTGCTGGGAAGCTGAGGGTGAACAAAAACACCTGGAGTGAAAAAAGGCAAGGACCATAATGGTTGCTTATCTCCTGCCTTGTCTCCCTAGGTCCTAAATGCTCAGAAAGCTGGGTATGGTGCAGCTGTGGTACACAATGTGGACTCCAATGAACTGCTTAACATGGTGTGGAATAGTGGTAAGATTGCAGATCTGTATAGCTGTGTTTTCAGTAGAGCCCAGACTGATAATGAGAGGGCTGAAGGCTTAGGGCAAAGCCTTGGGGGTGGGGGTGCAAAAATGCCAAAGGCCAGGGTTCCAAGTGGATTTTTTTGAGACGGTCTCACTTTGTAGTTCAGGCTGGCCCTGAGCTCACTATGCAGCCCGGGCAAGCCTCGAACTCAGCAATCCGCCTCTCTGCCTCCCGAGTGGTGAGCCACCACGCCCAGCACTGTAGTATGTGGTATTGATTGCTTGTGGGCGTTGAGTCTCCATGCCCAGCATTGTATGTGGTTACCGGGGATCAAACTCAGGACCTTGCATTTGCAAGGCAGGTGCCGGAACCACTGAGCTAACCCTCCGGCCCTCCGAGTGGATTTTAGCAGTGGAAGGTTGAGTTCATAGTTTAATGCCATGATCCTTGCAGAGGAAATCCAGCAGCAGATCTGGATCCCATCTGTGTTTATTGGGGAGAGGAGTGCAGAGTACCTGCGGACCCTCTTTGTCTACGAGAAGGGGTAAGACATGCAACCCCTTCCCACTCCCTTCAGCAGCTCCACGCTAACCTGGAGCCCACGCCTCATTTTTACAAACCAGTCAGCCTCAGTCTTTCCTCAACTTGTTGATTTTCTTTCCATTTTGCTTACCCATGGGTCCTGTTTAGACTCAGTTACCTTTAAAGTTTTGCCTTTGACTCTAATATTGATCTTCTTTCCTCAGGGCTCGGGTGCTTCTGGTTCCAGACAACAGCTTCCCCTTGGGCTATTACCTCATTCCTTTCACTGGGATAGTAGGACTACTGGTTTTGGCCATGGGAGCAGTAATGGTGGGTAGCTCAAGGGAACCTTAGGGGAAGAACTGGTGTTTAAAGCCATATTGAATCTGGATGATAGTGTGTGCTAAATTGGTGGTAAACCTATGGCATGTGTTGTTTTGCTTTTAAGACATATGTTAATGAGTTTTTTCTCAACTAAAGATCTCAATATCTGGATTTAATCGTTGGCACTTTTTTTTTTTTGCTTTTTGAGACAGGGTCTCGCTTTGTAGTTCAGGCTGGCCCTGAGCTCACTATGGTGCCCAGGCAAGCCGCCGCGAACTCAGCAATCCTCCTGTCTCTGCCTCCCGAGTGCGTTGGCACTTTTTGATATGTGGGTTCTGGGTTGTAGTTTGGGCACTTGTCTCTGATCACTATGGTATATTGCCCAGTTTTCTGGTTGCCCTTCCCCTAGATAGTTCGTTGTATCCAGCACCGGAAACGGCTCCAGCGGAATCGACTTACCAAGGAACAACTGAAACAGATTCCTACACATGACTATCAGAAAGGTGAGAGCCTAAGAGGGAAAAGAGGGTCTTTCCCACAGCTTACCTGGCTCTGAAGGAATCTTGAGCCCAGGACATAGTGGTACAAATACAGGGTCTGAGAGGTTTTCAGCCTAAGAAGCTACCTTTTCTTTTCCTTTTACCCATATGTGCAATGAGGACAGGAGAGGAGATAGACTGATAAAGTTAATTCGTTAGGAGAAATGATAACCTTGGGTATAAGACAGAAAGAGAGTAGGAAACATGGAAGGATTATGGAGGATTGAGAAGGAAGAAACAGGTAAGAGGGGGTTAGATTTTTTAGGCCCTAGAGCCTCTAGTGCCCATATAAGGATGTAGCAGAAGCCCTGCCCCCCATTTCCGTTCCTCCCATTGTCTCACCCTCAAACCTCCTCCCCTAAAACCCACTTCCCTTCTTACCTCTGCTTCTTTATTTGTCCCTTTCAGCCCGAGGTTTCCCCTCCATCCCGAAGTTCTTCCATGTTCTGCCTGGTTTTGCCTCCCCATCTTAGTTCCTCCGTGGCTCTGTAGATTGGGGAAAATACTTTTTGTAGGATTTAGATCTACTATAAGCCTCTCAGAATGAGTTCTTGTGGGCCCAGGTTCAGAATTGCTCAGCAAAGAACTAGACTTTCTCCTCTCCTAGGAGACCAATATGATGTCTGTGCCATCTGCCTGGATGAGTATGAGGATGGGGACAAGCTGCGCGTTCTCCCCTGTGCTCATGGTGAGGCTTTCATTGCTTGTGCCCTTGCCTCCCACCCCACCCCACCCCACCCAGAGCTTCACCTCATTCCTCTGTGCAGCCTATCACAGCCGCTGTGTGGATCCCTGGCTCACTCAGACCCGGAAGACTTGCCCCATCTGCAAGCAGCCTGTTCACCGGGGTCCTGGAGATGAGGAAGAAGCTCAGGGGCAAGAGGAGGGTGATGAGGAAAGGGAAACAAGGGACCATCTGGCCTCAGAACGGACCCCACTCCTGGGTTCCAGCCCCACTCTTCCTACCTCCTTTGGCTCCTTAGTGCAGGCTCCCCCTATTTTTTCTGGGCCCTCAGCAGACCCCCCACCGTCTCCTTCCTCCTCTTCCACTTTACCTGGTATCCTGGTCTAAGCACCCCCCCAACCCCGCACCTATGGTAACCTATTTGCACAAGCCTTCCTCAAGTCTTCTAATTTGAGGGATAAAGGGGTATGGGGTATTTCCATCCCAGTTTTCTCCGACCCAGCCCCATTCTTTTGAAGGAGTTGGGGGAAGAAGCAAAGGGACTGATCTTCATTTCTTGGGTTAATAAAAATGTTTTTTGTGGACTAAAAGGATAAGGTCATTTTCAAATAGGTGAACATCATATCCTTTGAGAACATCACCCCTTTTTTCTGCCAGAGGGGACCATGGAGACTAACCTGTAGTCTTGGGGACAGCCCCAGGAGGCATGTGCTGTGACTCAGAGGGGGAGCCCCACCTACGCATGAAGATGACTCAACTGGCCCTGCCTTACCCACAGGCTTGGACCTATTCTCTGATCTGATCTGCTTTGTTCCATTACCTGCCAATTTCACTAGCACACTCGAGGACTAGGCTGGGAAATACCACCATGGAGCAGGCAACCTGGGCTTAGTCCTGGACGTAGGAATGCAAAGAACAGGAAAATGGAAGTTCAGGAGGGCTTAGCCCTGGACATGGAGATAAGACACTGACATCTGGACTTAGCAATGCTTGAACTTTCCTGCTCTAGAACCCTGGGCCAGGATAAAGGCAGGTCACAGAGTCTGTCTGCGATTCTGACACCCAAAATCAAACAACACAGCATCTTGTTAGAATCTTTTTTTATTCAGAAAAAACAAAAAACAAAACCCAAAAAACCAAAGTTTTCCAACCACACACAGGAGGGGTATGGGGTAGGGGAGGTATCTGTCCATCCAGCCCCAGCCCCCAGCCCATGTGGTTTTGGCAGCAATAAAGGATACGGGGTAATGGCCCCCAAAATAAAAATGGGTGTATGTGTGTGTATGGGAACAGGGGGTGCAAAAGCAGTGGAGAATGGTGGGGGGGTAGACGAGGTCAGTACTGGGCACGCCGCAGGTGGGAGGCCATTTCATAACATTTCTTGTTGATCATACCACCGTGGACACCTTCTTTGCCCATCAGCAGGACTAGCGCTGGAGGAAAGAGAAAGAAGGCTAGGACCCAGGTGTCACAAATCCACTCCCTGCCAGCTGTTCAGCAGCTGTCCAGCCCTGGGGGCTGTAACCCAACCTCGTCCCTCCCAACCCCCCACACAGGCAGGCTGTCAGTCAGCCTGAAACAATAGAGCTTTTCAAAAGGAGAAAATCAGGCTTAAAGGCTGGAGAGGGACAGGCTAAAATTTAGGAGTCAAAGGCTCACACACTAGATTCACATGCTCAGGCTAGAAAAGGCTGTGGGGTGAGCCTGCCACCTCACCTCAAGTTATAACAAGAGATTAGAGCCAATGCTGATTTAGGATCCCAACAACCAACTCCAAGAAAAAAACTTATTTCTAGTCTGAAAAAAATGTATCTCAAGGTAGAAGTAATTTAAGAGAAAATGCAGTTCAGCTGTATATTACAAGATGGGAAACTAAGAACTAGAGGATCCAGCACCCAGCAGAACACTGGACTGCCCCCCTCATACTAGAGAACTACACAGAAAAAAACCCTAAAAGATTAAGTACATAGGGGCGTTCAAGAGCTACAAGGATAATACTCAGAAACTCACTCTTGGCAGTCATGGTAACAGTGATGTTGAAGGTAGGGGCTCCACCAGTGCTCTTGGTACGAAGATCCATGGTAAATTCCCCATCCTGTAGCAGTGAGTCCCGGATCACAGAACATTTCTGGCCCCCAAGTGTCAGCCCATTCACAAAAAAACTTGACCGGTCTTTGCCAACCAGGACACCGACCTCAGCTGGCTAGAAGATGAATCAAGTATCCAAAGTCAGTGCACCAAGGTTCCCACATCGTTCTCTTCTCCGGGGGCTAGAACTCTAGTGGTTGTAGGATTTCGTACACATCAATGAAATCTGACAAAGTACCGTGGGAAGTTAGTGCAGAAAAAGACCATCGTGATCCTCAAACCTAGTGTAATAGGATCAGGGGGGAAAAGGTAACAGATTCTTCCAGACACTCAGATCTCAATGTTTAATGGGAAAAGCAAAATCCAGGATAATGGGACCAGAAGCCAATGAGGACAGTGGGGCGCCTTTGGATGTTCATTAAGTCTCCTTCAGGAAAAGCAGAAGCAGAGAGAGGAAGGGAGGGGGCGGGCAAGGCAGGAGAAGCAACTTTGCCCTTATTTGGTCAAAGGTTCGGCAGGAGTGGTTAGGGGCCCGGACGCCTGGGTCTCCAAGTAACCTAGAGTTTTAGTCCAGGTAGCTATATCTCAAAATGATTAAGCAGACCCCTCGAGGATTTCTGGGAAAGTTGGAAAACTTGTAGGAAGTGGGATCTAAACCGGGTAAACCAGCTCTGGGGTCTAGATACCCCAGGGAAACACCCCCCTCCCCCGTACACCCCAAATCTCTATATCCGGTCCCCTCCCGCCCGGAAATCCCCTTCCCCCCTTTTCGAACTTCCGCTACCCCTCCCCACTTCCGGGCAGTGTGGCCAGGGGAGGTGGTTGCAGGGACAGCAGCAGTCATCCCTCATTCCCTCACTTTTACTAACTCGTAACTTCTCACAAAGTTCCCCTGCTCCAGGCCCCGCCGTATGGCGGGAAGGGAGTGCAAGGGTACTTCCGGGATTGGCCTCACAAGAATGTTATGGCCAGCGTGCCCAGTTGGGGGGGGGGGGTATGTGTGGCGGCCTCGCCCTCTCTAACGGAGTTGGGAGGAGCAGGGAGTCCACGGAGGACAGGCACAGCGATCAAGCCCAAGCGCCCAGGGCTCCCACTCGCATTCGAAAGAACAATAGTGGAAGGGGGCGCGACCTGATTTAATGAGGGGGGGCCAGTTGCTCTCAAGTCCCTTCTCAAACACAATTCCTGGTCAAAAATTGCAGCGCGTGTCCGCCCCGCCCTGGGGGAGGCGGAAGTGGGCCGCCGCACCGGACGGCGCGCCCCTCCCCACCCTATGCCCCGGATGTAACGCCCCGTCGCAGAAAGCCGGGTAACTGGCTGGCTGCACGCCGGCGCCAGGGCCGTAAGACTTGGGGATATCAAAAACGACCCGCTCACGTGCAACCGCCATTCGCGCCGCTTCCAGAGCAAGGACCCAGAGGTCTTGGCCTCCCCTTGGCCTCCGCAGAGTACGCCTGCCCCCACTCTCAAGAGTCCAAGGCCAGCCTGTGCCTGGGACCGCGCAAGCTTCTCCGTACCGTGATGTTGGCGAAGGTTTTCCCCGGCACGGCGGCCCAGACGGAGGGCGAGTCCTTGTAGCCCACGATGGCCGCGTCCTGACAGGTCCCGTCCGCCATGAGGTTATCGATGTAGGCGTTCCACCCGGACATGGCGTTGCTGCTGGGGCTGCTGTCGGCACTACTGCTTGGGGTGCGGGCTGGGCTCGGGCGGACGGGCGGGGATAGGCGGAGAGCTCGTGGCACGCGCTGCCGTTCGGACCTCGGCTGTGCTAACTGT
>PVIC010029131.1:0-17140 GCA_004025085.1 Thryonomys swinderianus
CAGCACTGTGGTATGTGGTACTGATTGCTGGTGGGGGTGAGTCACCATGCCCAGTATCCTTGTATATGGTTACTAGGGATCAAACTCAGGGCCTTGCACTTGCTAGGCAGGTGCTGGAACCACTGAGCTAAATTTCCAGCCCAGAACAACTAATTTTTAATGTTTCCTAAAGCCCTCTTAATTTCAAAAAGAAAACAAATTTTTGTTATATGTAATCTTTGTGCATGTCAAATGCAGCCATCCACTTTCTATAAATCTATTAAAGAAAACATTCATTACTTTTAAAACTTATCCAAATACATAAAACTTTTATTGGCACTGTACAGTATTTAAATAAAAATGTATTTTTCAGCAACAGCTAAAGAGATCACAGTACAATAATACTATGTGAAATTATGTAAAATAATGTAAAATATTCAGCAATTGATAATTATTCAGTAAGTTCATGCACTTTCTGAAAAGTTGCATTTATTTAGAATTTTAAAATGTATTTATTAATGTTTTCATAAACTTTCACCTCCTTGTTTGTAAAGAAAACAGAAGATATATAACTTTCTCAGTAAGAATGAATATATCCTATGAATGTATAGATTGTTTGGTGTTCTGACACCAAACTCACTTTCCCAACTTTCAGTGAGAAAATGTATTTTATGTTGTAAGTCAGAATGCAAGATATTTTTCAAAAAATCAACATATGTACAATAATGCAGAAATGAATGAACACAACTTCAATCTGCATTGGATTATAGCAGATGCCTTTGCATTCTAGGAATTTAAAACAATTTTTGAGATCAAATCCCACAAAGTTGCTAAATTTTTCTGGAAGAAACTGAATTTGTGATCTTCCTGCCTTTACCTCTCAGACTGCTAGATGGTGGGTGCACACTACTAAACCAGTGCCAACATTGTTTTAAATGCCAAATGTTCCAAGTGATATTTATAGCACATTTGCTATGTTCCCATTCAGAAGGGCAAAAATGTTACATTTTTATCTGGAGATTTAAGAAACACTAAAGTGTAAAGGCCACTGGACTAGAGGGTTTGAATATACACTGATTTAAAACAAATTATTTTTTAACAGACTCATAAACAGTAGTAGATGAAGCTAAAGATGTACCACCTTTAAGACCTTTTGTCATATATTGTCACTAGGAGTACTGCTATTTGCCTTTAGTAGCCACGAGTGAAAGTTTTCATTTGTCTCTCCAAGCAACATGCCTCAATAGTACCAAATAGAGTAACATAAACAGAAGAAGTAACAGGACAAATTTGTATTTGACCAAACACCAATGCTTGATTACTTATAAATCTGTACACTTTTTCTGTATATGCTAACCAGCTATATTTGTATTTGGCAAATTTTCATCTTATTGACTTTATGTTAGAGTTTATAAAATGTATACTAATTTTAAATGGGATTTTTTTGTGCTGTATGTTGAAGACATGACAGGTATTTTATAAATAACCTTTAAAAAAGTCAGCCAGATCTACTTAATCAGTATTCTGTATGATTAATTTTGTTCCACAAGTACACAGAAAAGGGATGGTGCTTTGACACATAAAAACCTAAATACGTATGACATAATCCCACAAGAAAACACAATTTCTTTTAGTATGTGTGTGTACATTTATTTTAGATTAACCTTAGTTATAATTTTCAACTAAATTTTATATTCAAATAATCCTTTTATACCGCATTTTGGTGCTTTTAAAGTACTTTTAAAATTATATTTCTTTAACCTTGTTTTGGAAACATACTCTAAGATTCTGCCAAAAATGTGCATTTTATGTTTTTTTCTATTTAATGTTTTATGTCAGAAGTATTTTACAGTTATGGGAAAATTACCATGATATTCAGAATTCCCATCTACTCCACAATATATATTGTGAAAAATCCATTGTAACTAATGTCTTACTATCATATATATTGTCATAATCTGATAACATATTTTTATTAAGTCAAGTGATCCATTTTTCAGATTTCTGCAGTTTTTACCTAAAATCCTCTTTTGGTTCCAGGACCCATCTTGTAACTTCAGTTATTATGTCTTCTTGGGCCATATTTTAGTGTGACAATTAATTCTTATTTTACTGACCATGACGTGTACGATAAAAGGATCGGGTAATTTGTTAATTTACTTTCAAAATTTTTCTCATAGTTATACTGTTACAATTGTTCTTGTGACAACCAGATAAGCCATTCTCACAACTTATTTCATCTTTAATTTTTAACAGCACATGACGGCAGTGCATCGTGAGTGTGCTCCTTGTGGGAGCTGTGCACGTGCCTAGCACTGCCTACTCCTCTTACTATGAGCTTTTTGCTCCTCTCTCTCTCTGCCTCCTCACTCCCTCCCCATTTGGGAAAAATCTATGTCTGCATTTCCAATTTTGTATTTTACATTTTGTTCTTCAATTTACTTATATTTTGGGTTTGTCATTGAAAAGAAAACATGCAATATGTAAGCTATGTGTCTGATTTCACTGTACCCTGTGGTCTGAAGGTGCATCCATTTTCCTACAAATGACTCAAGCTCATCCTTCTTTACATAACAGTAAAATCCTCCTGTGTGTAAATACATTTGTTTTATCCATTCATCTGCTGATGGTCATATGGGCCACTTTTAACACTGAGTCATGATGAATCATCCTGTTATGAACACGGGTATGTGTGGATCACCATAACATGATGGCACTAACTCTCCTGAGAAGATATTTAGAAAGGGAACAGCTGAGCCAAAGGGCATTTCTACATTCTCCTGTGGGAGGGAATCTTTATATTGATTTACATAGTGCCTGTGCATCAGCGAGTGCATCTTATCAACAATACATACTTTCGTGATGACTCCTCAATGCAGACATTGACTTTGATTACCTGACTGAAAGTGTCTGATTTATTTCCTGTAACTAACTGACCCTCCTTCTTAAATTGCCCTCCTTACAAAGCATTCTCTGCACATAAAGGAAGAGGAACTGTTCAACATTTCTAAGGGTGGACTATCCATGATTTATGTTGAAGATTTCTGATAGTTTTATTCATCTGTTTCCATTTATATTTTTTTCAAATACTTGTTTACATCAGTATGGACTCATAAGTATACTTCATATTTACTATTACAATTCAATGGTAATTTGTTTTGTTCTATAAATTATTCAAATCAAGGACACTGTGTGCTTTTTTATTTGACTCTGAGTGATTTAACATACTTTGGTACTCTCATTTGTGTGTGGTGTGTTGGTGGTTAACAAGTGCCTACTTTCTAGTATTATAAATTGTTCTAGCCTTACCTCATAAATATCATGCCTTTCTTCTTTATCATCAGCTACTTTTCCAAGAAATTCTAGGTCTTCTTATTAAAGAGCAATATTAGAATCAAAGATCTGGGCATAAAGGGTTCTCTCATGTATTGTATTTTCTTTCCTTCCTTCTTGCTCTTCTTCCTCTTCTTCCTCCCTCCCTCTTCCCTCCCCCTCCTTCTCCTTCTTCTTCTCTATCCCAGGTTCTCTTTCTAGAATTTCTCATTTCCAAGTATATTTTCCATGTTTTCTTATAGCACTGGTGCAAGATGTCAACATTCTCAGTTTTTATTCCCTTTTACTGACTTTATCTTTCATCGTGAAAATTATTTCTAATTATATTTTATATTTTCATCACAATATCTGTAATGTATAACTAAGTAAATATCTCTAAATATAAAACTTATCATATCTAAATGATTATACAAAATTCTACTAAATCCTTTTTGACCTTACTTTTATACACTTTTAATGGCTAAACACAAAGTAAGAGAAAACCTTATGAACTTATAAAACATCCATTCAGCTCAAGTTAATTTACCATGTCTCATCCTATGGTCCTCCTCTTTATTTTTACACCAACTTAAAGCATTTTAAGTAAAGTATATGTTTAAAAATATTTGAAAATGTGAAAATACATCTTTGTATGTATTGAGAAATATCTGACCAAAGTACACTGCCTAAATTACTGTCTGAAATACAATGTCATTCTGCCAAATGAGTAGGAAAAAAGGTACACATGACCTTAGAGAGAGAAATCAGTTCAGGTGAGATGAAGATCACTGAAGGAGAAGACTGAGGATCATTCTATCAGAATTAAATACTGTGTACAAGAAATTTAAGTAATAAATTTGATGAAACTAAAATGAGCCTAAATTAATAATTTGGTAGAATTTATAGTATAGCACTGTTCAGTAAGACTGGATTCACATTTTGGAGCAGTGATAATTAGATCTTTTTTTTTTGGCATATAGGTAGAGTACCTCTCCTCAGGGAGGTAAAAATGTTAATCTGTTGCTCGTAAAATGCATCAGCACCAGGTGTGTTGGTGCACACCTGTAATTACTACATTTGAGGGTGAAGCAGGAAAATCACCATGAGTTGGAGGCCAGCCTGGGCTAAGTAGTAAGTTCAAGGCCAGCCTCAATCAGAGTCAGACCCTCTCTCAAAAATAAATACATAAAAAATAAAACAAAACACAATGAAAGACATACGGTAAAACATTGATTTAAGATAAAGTCATATAATGTTTTTATCTTGAGATTAATAGAAGTAGTAAACTACGCCCCTGTGTTTTACCATAAAAGGTATTTGGATACATGCTCCTCATTTACAGCAAATTTTGCTATGTGTTTAACTATGTGATATACTTTTTATCTATATGTCATTTATCATTAAGTACACCTGGAAGTCCTCCCTAAATAAATCTTATGGATAGAAATATAATATCTAAATTAAAGATGGAATGTCATCTTTTCTTGAACAGTATTTATGAATAATCTGTTGTTAAACAATAAGAGAAAGTTTCTGGCTTAGAAAACTTGAAAATCATTGAAACTCTGATTAAAATATGTTGCAGTTTTTCTCACTCAAAAACAAAAACTGGCCAGGTGTGGTGGCTCATGCCTGTAATTCCAGCACTTGGGGGACAGAGGCAGCAGGATTGCGGAGTTCAAGGCTTGCCTGGGCTACATAGTGAGCTGAGGGCCAGCCTGAACTACAAAGTGAGATCCTGTCTAAAAATAAAAAAATTAAAAAATAACTGGTAACATTATGACTTTTTTTTTAAAAATCTGAATTTATTTGGAATGTATGCATGCATAACATCTTGAATCTTAATATGAATCATTCTATGAGATTGTTCAGATTATCTTGGGAAGTAAGATTCTTAATCAGCACACCTTCTTTTTTCGCTGACCTAAAAATATCCTGTTTAAAATTTATGAAATCCCTCATAGGAATTAAGTGTTTTCCTTAATCTTAGACATGGTTAAGGCTTTTTATTTTGAAACTTCTTTTTTCCTCTTTCTCATAAAACAAAATAAATGGTACAGAGCTGCAATGAGGTTCCATAATAATGTAAAAATGCAGAAACCTGGACACAGTAAGAAAGAGTAGTTATTCATCTTTGATTGATAAATACAGGCTCGAATTGCCCTTGCTTTTAATTCATTAAACCAAGGGCAAATTTCTCAGGAAACTGACTATTCATGGAATTAGTCATAGAGAAAAATATGACCTCATACCCATACATATCAGTCAGCATGTCTTTAGGATAAATTTAGATTTGTAATCTTACATGTTTAACATTGATATTAAGAGAAAAATATCACCTGTCACAGACATACTTCAGTTCAGCATTTCATTTTTTTTTTGGAAAGCTAGCTTGAGACAAGAGTGGAGTGCAGTGATACTGAGCTGCAGAGCAGAGACCAGCCTGGAAAGGACCCTGACCCAGGAAGACAATTTTATCACTGAAAATTTTTTAATCATTGCCACAACATTTGCCATAAGACAGAAAAATGGAAGGCATCAGTATGTATGACACTGTATAAATAGAATGTGATGAATAAAATTAAACATGTTGTAGAAATAATGAGGGCAGAAAACCATTCATGTTCAATCCAGCACACAGAGGAGGCATATGTCCAATTGAGGTGAATGGTGAGAAATAAGCCAAGTTTTACATATCTAAAATATCAAATCTTTTCTACACAAGCATATAGCTACACGACAATGATCATAAAATTTTGGTAACATCACTTTTATTACACCCATAATGCCTAAGTGCTCTGGTACATAAAGCATAAATACCTTTTTTGTAGCTGAGTAGTATATATCACTTCCAGTACTTGTGCTGTCAAATGTTATGACAGCATTGCATTATTATTCTCAGAAAGGGAAAACAAAATAAAACACAACACTAATAATGTTATGTTTAATTCATAGTAATTTGATGTTCTTACTTTTATGAATAGAATGAAATAGCTAGTGTAATATAATACATTTGATTCATTTTAAACCAAGTCTTTATTATGAGGCCTATAAAAGCATCAAATAATTACAACAAACAATTTACTTGAAACTTATCACTACAGATAAATTCCAAATTGAAATGTTAGCTTGAATAATTCTGGAAAATAGCAACAATAAAGAATGCCAAATACTGCTAATCACCACATGGGACAAGCTACATACTGTGATATTTGTGTTAAAAAATACCCCCTCCAGATGTCCAGTGAGCACTGAAGAGTATGGATTCATCTAACTTTAGAGCTACTATTCCCTCCCTCCCTCTGTTTTAGTTTTTAGACAGGGTCTCACTTTGTAGTTCAGGCTGGCCCTGAGCTCACTATGTAGCCCTCGGAAGCTTCAAATTCAGGAATGCTCCTGCCTCCGCCCCTGAGTGTTGGAATTGCAGGCTTGAGTCATCAAGCCAAGCCTATTTTCTCTTTTTTGACAGTTGCTCATGTTCCTATTATTATGCTAATATATTACCAAGTGCAAAAGATGTATTTTACCAAATTATACCTACATACAACATTGAGCTGTGTTTGTTTCGCTACTCTGGGAAAATGTAAATTTTTCCTTGAGAGTTAAAGAGAAGACAGGATCCCAAGGAGGGAAAAGGTGTGGCTATGCCAAATTTAAAGTAGTAGAAGAAATAAAGAGCACCCTGGACTAGTCACTTTCCTGTTACTGGGGCAAAATAAATTGCACCCACAATTAATAGAGGGGATGCTTACTTCCCTCAGGATTTCAGTGGCTATGACCTGGCAGAGGAAAACTAGTCATGTTATGGTTCCAGGAAGCAGAGAGAAAAGGAGCAGAGGACAAGAAAACAACACATTTTCAGGTCTTGTTCACCATGACATGCCTCTTCCCAAATGGTACCACACAAACCTTTTATGGAACATTTTATATCTGAGTCATAATGCCTTCTTTCTTAAAATACCCATTATGTTTCTGTGTCACTGAGTGACGGAAGTATTTCTTCTCCATAATGTTGCAATAATGGCTGTAAAAAAGACTCCAGTGTTAAAATTAGTAGTATTATAAACTGTGTTTATTGAATAATTTTCTGAAATGAATGCTAGGAGAAAGTGATTCTTCTTTATCTTAGAATTGTAGACCCATGAGAAAATATGCAACATTATGGATTAGTCCTGTACTCTTACACATATTTATTTTTTCATAGGCTTTACTGATCAAATTTCTATATAATCATTGGCAGAATCAAACTATATTTCAAATATATCTCAGGAAATTTTGATATTCAGTTAGATCTATTTTCTGGATATGGTGCTGTCTGAAATATATAGTTAAGATTTTAAATTGAAAATTAAGAAATTAATAAAAAATCCTGAATACATCCAAGAGCAGTTCTTTTGGTGGGCTTGAACATCACATAGCAGTATTATGAAGCAGTAAGAGAAAAAGGAATGGCAAACTATATTGATACTTAAAATATCCATATATAGCTGTAAAGTACACAGGATTTAGAGGAAATCAAATTGGATCCCTCAAAATAAAGAAATTGCTTATAATATCAATGGAGTCATACAAACCTGATGTAATGTCTAGGAATCAGTCTAATAGAGGAAGTGAAAGACCTCTACTCTGAAAACTACAGCACCTGAGAAAGAAGATTGAAGAGGGTATCAGGAAATGAAAGACATCCCTTGTTCCTGGGTAGGAAGAACCAACATCATGAAAATGGCTATACTCTCACAACAACTACATAGATTCAGTGCGGTTCCAATTGAAATCCTCACAGGATATTTCACAGATCTAGAAAACAATAATCCAAAAGAAAAAATCACCTAGAACCACAGGAGACCTAGAATAGCAAAAGCAATTCTAAACAATAAGAACACGGCAGGGTGTATCACAATCCCAACTTGAAATTATATTACAAAACCACTGTGATGGATGCATACAGAGTACTTTACTCAACAAAGTCAGTATATATGGGGGAGTGGGGTGGGGGGGTGGGTAAGGATATGGCTAAAAATGAGAATTAACAAATACAGGTACAAATTCCCCAATGTTGAGGGTGATAGTAATCTGTATATAAAATGTACCAATAAAGAATTCAATATTTGAAAAAAACTCTACAGAATGAGAACTAGCAGAAAGATTCAACAAATGGGATCTCATCCTACTACAAAGCTTCTGCACATGAAGAGAGACCACCAGCAGAGCAAACAAACAGTATGGGGAGAAAAACTTAGGAGCTGTTTCTCAGACAAAGGGCTACTGTGTAGAGTATGTAAGGAACTTTAAGAAATTAGCCCCCTCAAATTTACTCAATCCAAAAATGGGCAAGTGAAATGAACGGACACTTTTCAGAGTAAAAGCCAGCCAAGAAGTATATGAAGAAATGCTCAACATCACAGGTTCGAGAGATACAGATGAAAATACTACTGGAATTTCATCTCACTCCACAAAGAATGGGTGCTATTGCAAAATTAACCAACAAGAAATGCTGGTGGGGCTTGGGGGAAAAGGAACCCTTCTCCTCTGTTGTGGGGAATGGAGACTGGTATAACCACTGTGGAGTTCAGTGTGGAGATTCCTCAAAACTAGGATTAGAGGTTCCATTTCACCCTGCTCTTCTCTTGCTAGGAATATATACAAAAGAATTAAAAGAATCATATCACAGTGGCATATGAGCATCCATGTTTATAGCAGCTCAGTCTGTGATACCTAAATCATGGAAACAATTCAAGTACACATCAACTGGAGACTGGGTAAAGATTGTATTTAATATATAAAATAGAGTATTACTCTGGCATAAATGATTATAAACTTGAATCATTTGTACTCAAATAGACATACACTGAGGATATACTCATAAGTAAAATAAATGGGTCAAAGATGTGTACATACTGTATTTTTCTCTGGTATGAGAAACCAAAGATGTAAATTGAGTCCAAAAATGTATGATAGATATTCAATGCAAAAGTGGGTGTGGGTAAATAGAAAGAAAAAATTTGATGGTAAAAAAGGAATTAATACATATATATAAGGGGGTGAGGGCCATGAGGAGCAGGAGAATGGGAAAAATGAGAATTAAATTGTATCACACACTGGTACAATTTTTCAACGTTATGTGTGATCTTGATGTGTGTATAATGTGCACCAATAAAATAAATAAATAAATAAAAAAGAATCCTCATGTAATGTCCCTTGCTAATACAAAAAAAAAAAAAAAAAGGAAATAATTCTTAACAGGCTAGCTTCCACTGTGTACCAATTTAAGCTTGAAAATAGGTACAAAGCATTAATACTCAATGAAAAGAATTACAGAGACTAATGGAAGTGGCACTGAAGCAAATATTTTAACATTTGTACATAAAGAAAGCAAAGAAGGATACATTTTACAAAGATTATATAATAACACAAACTATAGAATACTAATTCATAAGCAAGGAACATTTTCAATTGCAGAACAAAGGCTAGGCGTTCAAAAGAAGAGGTGCAAAATTATATGGTTATAAATGTGCATATGTAGTAAGATGTGCTACAGAAGTTTCTTTTATTTTTATTATTCTCTCAGTGAACTAGAAGTTAGGTTGATTATCTGAGTGACAATGTAGAAATGCTTTGATATTTGAAGAACATGAAATAGACTTGTACGAACAAAGAGAATGAGAAAATTTTCAAGTGTTACTATTAATTTCAAGGAAATCTGATTTTAGTGGGACTAATATGCATAAGTATGTTAACTAGCTATATTCTGCCTTCTAATTCAGGCACAAATAAATGAGGAACTTAATTAAGTTTTTGTAAACAGTTGTGTTTTTACCAAATTTAATTTTAGAAAGAAGAGGGAAAACAGGAGATGAGATATTGATACTAATTTTTTTTTTCTTTTTTTGAGACAGGGTCTTGCTTTGTAGTTCAGGCTGGCTCTGAGCTCACTATGTAGCCCAGGCAAGCCTTGAACTCAACAATCCTCCTGTCTCTGCCTCCCAAGTGCTGGGATGACAGGCGTGAGCCACCACGCCTGGCTTGATACTAATTTTTGATCTTGAGTTGACTGTTGGGTGTGAAGAAAATTTATAGCCTTTTAACTAAATAATGGCAGGAAAAAATTTACAAAGATGAATAAACACTTGCATACCTACAATTATAGCATCATTAAAATTAGAATATCCTGGAGCAAAGGAAGAAAGAAGATGGTCTAGGATTAGAAAAACTGAAACTGAGAGAACAAGAGTGTTGTAGAATTGGTGACTTCACATTATGCATGACTCAGTTGATACTGGTATGTGAAATAAAGTAAAAGACAGCAAAGAAGAAATCAGCGAAGTAACAGCCACAGTACTGATAATGTCATGCATGTAGAGACTTAAATCAACAAAAGCAGGACAGAAAACTGAAAGATAAAAATTTTGAGTCATAAACTGTGGGGGGTACATTCAGAATTTTCTCTCTAATATTTAGGAAATTGACTGGTGTCATAGATGTATGCAAAACTGAAGTCTTAGCCTTTTAAAGGTCATGTAGCTTGCAGCATGTAAAGCAAAGTGACTTAAATCTGTAGTACTATGTTAGGATTACATATAAAATAAAACGGATATATCAATTGTCATCAATCATAACTATTTAAACTAGTCTTGTGAATGTGGTTTTGCCAATATTCTCTTATCTATGCAGATTCCCAAACCCATCTCTATAATCAGAATCATAAATTTTAGTGCCTCTGTACCAATGACATTTACTGCAACAGAAAAGCATACTAAGGATATTAGTGGGTAGGAACTATTACTAAATTTTTAAATTATGTAGAAGTCAAAAAGTATCAGTGGTCACAGTAACAAACAGCAATGTGATCCAAAATTGAAAACACTGTCCTACACCTTTTCACAGATATTAACTCAGTTAAACTGTATAGAAAAGAATGTCTCACCTTCTCATATGACATACATTTGTGAACAGAATTCTCAAAGTACACATGATTTCATTTTAGCTTAACGATATCTAATATTATGGTATTGAGTAATAAAATGTAGAATCTGGAAGCTTATTGTACTGGTCTGAAGATTAGCTTCATGCTTTATTCAGATAAAAAACCATTTATAACTGAGGGAAATGACAAAAGAATGTATTTTTTTGCCTGAAACTAAAGCTAAGTTTACTATCTCTTTCACCGTGCACTAACCTAAAATCACAGTTAATTAGAGACTTAAACATGAACAGAAACAATAAAACTGCTGCAAAACAGGTTAGGTAAAACTCTTGGAGACACTGGCTTAGGCAGAGACTTTATGAACAAAACCTCTATAGCATGAGAACTGCAAAAATCAACAAATGGGATCTCATCCTACTAAAAAGTTTCTACATAGCAAAAGAAACCACTGGCACTGCTAAAAGACAACCAACAACATGGGAAATAAACCTTTCCTAGCTGTTTGTCAGTTAAAGGGCTACTATCTAGAATATATAAAGAGCTTAAACAAATCAGTTCCCCAAGTTTAAAGACCCAGTTCAAAAATGGTCATCTGAACTGAACAGACATCTCTTAGAGGAAGAAGTAAAAGCAGATAAGAAGCATATGAAGAAACGTTCAACATCACTAGTTGATGCTTTATTCAGGCAAGACTTTAGTTTTGCATTGGAGAGATGCAGATGAAAACAACACTGATATTTCATCTCACTCCACAAAGAATGGTTACTATTGTGAAATCAACCAGCAATGAATGCTGGCAAGGCTGCAAGGAGAAAGAAACCCTCTCCATTGTTGGTGGGATTGACAACTTGTGCAACCATTGTGGAGATCAGTGTGGAGATTCCTCACAAAACGAGGATTAGAGGTTCCATTTGACCCTGCTATTCCCCTGCTAGGAATATAATAGAAGGATTTAAAAGAATCATATTATAAAGACATATGTACACCCATGTTCATAGCAGCTCAGTTTGTGATAGCCCAATCTTAGAAACAACCCAGATGCCCATCAACTGGAGACTGGATAAAGATATAGTTGTTTTGTTGTTGTTGTTGTTTGATTTTTTGTTTTTAATAAAATAGCATACTACTCTGCCATAAAGAATGATGTTTCATTCATTTATGTGCAAATATATACACCTTGAGAACATACCAATAAGTGAAATAAATAGATCACAGATATGTAAACACCGTATCTTTGTTCTGGTATGAGAACCTGTATATGTAAATGAGTTCTAGAATGTATGATAGATTTTGTGAAATAGGAAATATTCAAAGGGAATGGGGTAGGGGACAGTAATGAGAGGAAAGAATAAATATGATTTGGAAAGGAAAAGAAATAACATGCATATAGGGGGTAGGTGGTTGTGGGTGGGTAGGGATATGGGAAAAATGAGAATTAACTTGTGTCATATACTGGTACAAATTCCCCAATGTTTAGTGTGATTGTGAGCTGTATATAAAATTTACCAATAAAGAATTCAATTAAATAATGCTGGGCGTGGTGGCTCACGCCTGTAATCCCAGCACTCGGGAGGCAGAGATGGGAGGATTGCTGAGTTCGCGGCGGCTTGCCTGGGCACCATAGTGAGCTCAGGGCCAGCCTGAACTACAAAGCGAGACCCTGTCTCCAAAAAGCAAAAAAAAAAAAAAAAAAAGAATTCAATTAAAAAAAATAAACAAAAGTGTATTTGTCAAGAGAGTGTATATAAACTATTGGGGAATTTTTTTATATCTAAATCATTTAAATTTTTATCTCTAGTGAGGACAACTGCTTATATTTTCCCACCATGAAAGCATGATACAAATTAAAGTTAGATATTACTCAATATAGAAAATGTGCTACCTCATTTAATTTTATAATCCATTTGTAATGAAAGATCTAACAGCAAAATGCAAAATGTTAATTGGAAAACAAATTAAACCTTATTATATTACTCTCTTTATGTTTTAATTATACATGCACTGGGGTCACTGGACATTGTAATGGAACTCAAGATTATTGAAATGTGACTCAAATGATGGACTTCTTTCCCAAATTATATTTCTCACCTATTCTAGAAAAATAATTCAATGGAAATCATAAGTTGAAATCGAGTTGTCTGAGTGCATGGTTTTACTTCATTACATGAAAGATCCATTTTATTCTTTCTATGCACTAAAAGTTCATGTTTCCTCAAGGGTAAATAATGTTTTATTTAGAAAAATGACTTTTTTTTTTTTTGGAGACAGGGCCTCGCTTTGTATTTCAGGCTGGACCTGAGCTCACTATGGAGCCCAGGCAAGCCTCGAACTCAGCAATCCTCCTGCCTCTGCCTCCCAAGTGCTGGGAACACAGGCGTGAGCCACCACACCCAGCACTGTGGTATGCGGTATTGATTGCTGGTGGGCGAGTCACCACGCCCAGCATTGTATGTGGTTACCAGGATCCAACTCAGGACCTTGCGCTTGTGAGACAGGCACCAGAGTCACTGAGCTAAATCTCCGGTCCGAAAAATGTCTCATATTTATAAACTCAGCACTTTAGTAAGCCTCCTTGGATGTGTGGCTTTGAGATTCAAGCTTTATTGTTTCTATTTAAATTTATAGTACTGATAACTCATTCTTCTTCAACATCAGTCTTTCCTCTATCTGTCTGTCTATCTAGCAGTACTGAGAGTTGAACTCATGACCTTGTACTTAAAAGGCAGTGACAGAACCACTAAGCTAAGTAACTATACACATGGAGACTATGAAGTATCAGAAATTTTATTTACAGTTAATGAGGATATAGAGAGATGACTCGCTCATTTTAAAAATAGTCACAACAAAATCTGAATATTCTTCCTAAAGTGAGATAAAAAGATGGGCTGCATATAGGAGAAGCAAACAGCTTATACACTCATGAGTGGTATGAGCCTAAACTTACTATATAAATTCTTGGCACAATCTTTTTTTTTTTTTTTTTTTTTTTCAAGACAGGGTTTTGCGTTGTAGTCTAGGCTGGCCTTGAGCTTACTATGTAGCTCAGGCAAGCCTCGAACTCAGCAGTCCTCCTGCCTCTGCCTCCCGAGTGCTGGCATTACAGGCTTGAGCCACCAAGCCCAGCTTTTGGCACAATCTTTACAAATGCCTGAAACAATAAATACAAATGGTCTCTTCACATAATGAAAAACTTACTGATGCTTAAATATTTGCCTTAGATCACAGAGAAGAAAAGCCAAACTTCAAACCAAAGCCTGTCTAATTTTTTAGAGTATGATATGGAAGAGATAAATGTCCTTAATGACTGAGGTTATTTTTGGGGAATCATAAATCTCAGTTTCAATTAAAGCTGATATAATAGTAAAACAGAACCATGATAAAGATTATTTAAATTTTGATGAAAAAATAAGTTTCTACAGAAAAGATAATTCATATTTGCATCATAACTGCTATAAACTTATCTTAATATTTTATGATTGCTGAAAAATGTTACTGTGAAAGACAGAAGTGCTCCTGAAATGGTCAAGCCTGTTTAAAAGCATTTCTTCAATATATTTAGTAAGCTTCAGTCTTTATCAGTTATTTATTCTTCAAAAAGTCAGATTTGTTATATAAAACACCAGTTCTCTGCTGGGCATGGTGGCTCATGCCTATAATCCTAGCACTCAGGAGGCAGAGACAGGAGGATTGCCGAGTTTGAGGCTTGCCTGGGCTACACAGTGAGCTCAGGGCCAGCCTGAACTACAAAGCAAGACCCTGTCTCAAAAAAAAAAAAAAAAAAAAAAAAATTGAGAAAATTTAAATCTACCCTATTTTCCTAACAAGATTCAGTCCACAAGAAAAAAATTAGTCAGCCTTTGGCAAGGGATATGGAACTGTGTGTCTTCAGACACGAACCCCCATATAATTACATTCTGCTTCCTGTCTTCATATTTCTTCTTGCTCCTCTAAAACAAAGTTCTCAGGGCACAGTGTTCTTGAAACTTTCTAATGGGCCAGAATTCTGATATTCAAATGTGGCCATGATCCCCCCGCAGCTGAGAAGAGAGAGCATTCTGTAGCTGTTTGAAGGGAACTCTCTATGAATCTCCCAGGTCCCTGATTCAACCCCTATACATCATATACATCAATTGTATCATATTTTAACTCATAAATCTGCATACTTGTGATGTGTCAATCACAAACTAATTAGAATCATTTGCAATAAAAGGTAATTGTAATTGTAGTGTTTTGGAAAGATCATAAAGTGGGAAGTTTGTTGTAAGATTTCATTTATTCTTATAAAAAGTTTTCTAATCTCATAACAAGTAAAATTAATATCACCAGAGTAATATACTGGGATACTCACCTAAATATATACCATGTATTCTAGAAACTCAGGGGTAAGAATAAATCAGCAGTTAAAAGAATCAGAAATATAATGCGGGTATTTAATAAAACAAGCCACCTATCCTAAAACAAATTTTGACATCTGATGTTGACAAGTAAAATGTCTCAAAATTAGAAGTAAATTAGTCCTGTTGACCCATAATATCATTGAGTTTGTGAGGGAAACCCCCCCCCATCTGATAGATGGGTAAATGCAGAGGCACAACCAACAGCAGTGATCATGGAGCAGATGCTCTTGAAGGAAGAAACAGAAAGGCAACCCAAATGCCCATCAACTCTAGACTGGATAAAGAAGATGTGGGATTTTTTTAATATAAAATGGAGTATTATTCTGCCATAAAGAATGATGAGGTTGAGTCATTTGTACGCAAATGGACATACCTCAAAGACATACTGATAAGTGAAATAAATAGGTCACAGATGTGTAAATATATCTTCTCTCTTGTATGAAAAACTGAAGTTGTAAATGAGTTCTAGAATGCATGACTGATATTGTGAAATAGTAAATATGCAAAGAGAAATGGGGCTTAGGGGTAAGTAATGAGAGGAAAGAAAAATTGATGGTTAAAAAAGAAACAAAACTTGTGTATATAGGGGTAGGGGGTTGTAGGGTGGGTAGGGGATGGGAAAAAAATGAGAATTAAGTCATGTCATATAGTGGTACAAATTCTCAAAGTTGAGTATAATTGTGGTATGTATGTAAAATGTACCAAGAAATTACATTTTAAAAAAGAAAAAAAGAATTTATCAAAAATATAAATAAATACATAAATAAGAAATAAAACAAAGTCAGAGATCTAGCCAAACTAACAAATCTCACTGCCTCACACAATGGGTAGATTGCAACCAAAAAAAAAAAGTCAAGAAGAAAATGGATTTTGCAAAGACAAAACAACCACAGAACTACCTAGGGTATGATATGGGTCTTAGCAAAATTACAAGGAAGGGAAATGGGAACAGGATTGAAAAATATTTTCAGGACTCTAATGGAGAATATAAGCATGAAAAAGTGATACAAATATTTACCAGATGCACAGACACAATTTCTGTGACACCATCAAAAAACGATGCTGCAAAAATTATAACAGAAATCATGAGTCAGAGTAAACCCAATAGACCAGAAGTAATGACTCAGTGAGAATAACAGTAGGTGAATATATACTTCAAGATAAAGGAGAAAAAGGTAAAAACAGAAGAGAACCATAGTAAAATTTTAACTGAGGAAAGTATAATGAAAGTATGATTAAAGAAAAAGATTTAAAATAATTATGACCCTTTGTTTTTATGTTTTAACTTTCACTTTTATTGGTACATTGTATATACACTTCATGATCACACTAAATACTGGCAATTTGTAACAGTATATGACAATGTAATTCTCATTTTTTTTTTCCCATTCCCCTGCCCAAGCCACAACCCCACAACCCCTAAATACATAAGCTTTTGTTTCCCATTGTTTGCAGACAGCATCAGGAATGTGAAAGATTAAAAAAAAAAAAAGAAAGAAAAGAAAAAAAGCACACCCCCACACACACT
>PVIC010029132.1:0-22738 GCA_004025085.1 Thryonomys swinderianus
CCCTGCTTCCCTACAACCCCTACACCTAATACATAAGCATTGTTTTAATTTTCTTTTGTTTTTGTCATTAAAGTTTTTCTTTCCCTTTTTTACTTTCCCCTACCCCCTTTCCCTTTTCCCTTTGAACATTTTCTTTCTATTCACAATATGTATCATGCATTTTAGAACTTATTTACACCTTCAATTTCTCATATTAGAGAAATAATATACTATTTACACATCTGTGTCCTATTTATTTCACTTATAAGTATTTTTAAATTTGCAAGAATTCAAAAAAATGTATTGTTATTTTATCTACTTAAGTATTCTTTTGCATTGGTCAATAGTGTATTTCTTATTAAATTTACCTGTAGGTTGGGCCGGAGCTTTAGCTCAGTGTTTCCAGCGCCTGCCTCGCAAATGCAAGGTCCTGAATTTGATCCCTGGTAACCACATACAATGCTGGGCGTGGTGACTCATGCCCACCAGCAATCAATACCACATACCACAGTGCTGGGTGTTGTGGCTCATGCCTGTAATCCCAGCACTTGGGAGGCAGAGACAGGAGGATTGCTGAGTTCCAGGTTTACCTGGGCTACATAGTGAGCTCAGGGCCAGCCTGAACTACAAAGCGAGTCTCAAAACAAACAAACAAACAAACAAAAAATTTACCTGTAGGTATATCTTTGTTGTGATATTTTAATAGGGGCCATTTTCCAGTGTACCTTTTAGGTAGTGGTTATTTCTGGATATGAAAGCCAATGGATAAAAATATGGGGATGAATTAATCATTTCAACCAACTTTTAACAAATGTTGTGATATTATAGATGTTTTCCTTTTAATCTAGCAATATCACATTTGAAAAATTACAAGAAATTCAGAAAACAATATGTAACAGTAATCATAGTATAATCCCTTCACTTTACTCCATTCTCCACTGTCAATGGAGAATGTCTTTTGTTGTCTTTTGGCCAGTCTGTTACTACATTTTCAAGTTTTCCCTCTGGATGTTGTCTCTCAGTAGGACTCAAGTCAAGATCCCCTTCTTTTTTTTATTATTTAATTGAATTCTTTATTTCTACATTTTATTTACATCTCACAATCACACACAACATGGGGAATTTGTACCAGTATATGATGCAAGTTAATTCTCATTTTTACCCACATCCCTACCCACCCACACCTCCCCACCCCCTATATACATGCTCTTTTATTTTCTTTCAGAATCATTACGTTCCCACACCAAATTTCCTTTGGAAATTTCCCATTCTACAAAGACTGTCATACCTTCTAGAGCTCATTTACATCTACAGATGCTCATATCAAAGAAAAGATCTGGTATTTGCATATCTGTGATCTATTTATTTCACTTATTAGTGTGTCCTCCAGGTGTATCCATTTGCACATAAATGAATCAATCTTGTCATTCTTTATGGCAGAATAATACTCCATTAAAAACACATCTTCTTTATCTAGTCTCCAGTTGATGGGCATTTGGGTTGTTTCCAAGATTGGGCTATTATGAACTGAGCTGCTATGAAAAAGGGTATACATCTCTCTTTCCAATGTGATTGTTTAAATTCTTTTGGGTATATTCCTAGCAGGGGAATCGTAGGGTCAAATGGAACCTCTAGTCCTAGTTTTCTGAGAAATCTCCACACAGATCTCCACAATGGTTGCACAAGTCTGCAGTCTCACCAACAGTGGAGAAGAGTTCCTTTCTCCCCACAGCCTCGCCAGCATTTATTGTTGGTTGATTTTGTAATAGCAGCCATTCTTTGTGGAGTGAGATGAAATCTCAGTGTTGTTTTCATTTGCATCTCTCAAATGACCAGTGATGTTGAGCATTTCTTCATATACTTCTTGGCTGCTTTGACTTCTGCCTCTGAGAAGTGTCTGTTCATTTCAGATGCCCATTTTTGAATTGGGGAGGCTTTAAACCTGGGGAGGCTGATTTGTTTAAGTTCTTTATATATTGTAGATAATAGTCCTTTGTCTGATAAACAGCTAGTAAAGATTTTTTCCCATGTTGTTGGTTGTCTTTTAGTGGTGCCAGTGGTTTCTTTTGCTCTGCAGAAGCTTTTTAGTAGGATGAGATCCCATTTGTTGATTCTTTCTGCTAGTTCTTGTGGAAGATCCCCTTTTTTGCTCCAGGGCCCTGAGCAGGTCATCAAGCATCCCAGCATGCTGATCACACACTGGGCCTTTGGCCCTTCTCACATCTTTGTCTTTACCCAGCAAGTCGAGAACATTCTCAGGAGTAGTGGAGAAAGACAGCTGGCATCTCAGTCATGGGAAGTCTTTCTCTAGAGCTCTTGGCACCCATTCAGACCAGGTGATTGACCTTATGGAAGCACTGAGATCATTTAGCTTTGTCCTATTGTTCCAAGGGGCAAACAGATTCTGCCTGATGCTAGTGGTAGGTGGACACACTGTTGCCCTTTCAAGTCTTCATGACTGAGAATAATTCTGTAAAAACTCTGAACCCTGAATGATGAGGTCATCTTGCTGCAGTTATGGAAGCAATGTTTTTCTCCATGTGCCTGGAACTTCTTATCTACTGCCATTGCCAGGCCACCTGTTCCAAACCCTCACCTTCCATCATTTGGCCCGGAAATACCTTTCTCCTGTGCTTTCAACAATTTCTATGTTGGTTGAGCTTGGAAAATGGTGGCATAAAGCGTTGTCTCTGGACTGTCTAAATGAAAATGCTAGTGTGCTCATTGGTGGGATCAGAGGTTAATGCAGTTCCTTGCAGTGTTCACCAGCAAGTCTGAACACTGCACGTGATGGTCTAGTTGTCTTCATTGTAGCATGCCAAGGAGCTTAACATGAGCAGCTGAAGTTTGACAGAGAGGTTTAAGCTTTATTATATTCTTTCCTAGCTCTACATTTTTGCCTTTGCATGCTCTAATTCAGCAGATTTAATGAGTCCCATAATTGATCATGACTGGAGATAGTCCCTTGTGGGTGTGCACGGCTTTTCCCTGCTCATCCCCCCTCCCTCCCCCACCTGTCCATCAGATTAGCATGGGGGCTTTGATTTCATTCTCCTTTTTGGTTGCAGTAATGTTGGCACACTAACTTGCTTCAGTACCTTCACTTTGTATTTGCAGCAACTGAGTTCTACTTTTTTAAAATTGAGTTTATTGGTGCATTTTAGGTATGCGTTATCAACACATTTATCATTGAAAATTTGTACCTATGCACTATATATTTTGATTCTTATTTTCTCCAATTTCCTTGTCTTCCTTCCAACCCCTCCACCCCATATACATAAGCTTTGTTTCTGTTTTTCCCTTCTTTCCTTTCCCATGCCTCACCTCCCAGTTCTCCTCTGCCTTTGAACACTTTCTGTTTTACAATACCTAATATACATTTTAGTCCTCATTTACACCTTCAGTTTCTCACACTAAAAAGATGATTTGGTATTTACACATCTGTGTCCTATTTATTTCATTTATGAGTATGACCTCAAGGTCCATCCATTTAGCTATAAATGTCTCAAGTTTATCTTTTTATGGTGGTGTAGTACTCCATTATATAAAAACCCCACATCTTTATCAATTCTCTAGTTGATAGGCCTTTGGCCTATTTCCAAGAGTTAGCTATTAAAAACTGTGCTGCTACAAATATGGGTGTGTATATGTCACTGTTCTTTGATGCTCTTAAATTTTTCATGCGTGTACCCAGTAGGGCAATAGAAAGGTCGAGTGTGACCTCTAATCCTAATTTTTTGAGGAATTTCCACCTTGATTTCCACAGTGGTTGCACCACTTTCCACTTGCACCAACAGTGGAGAAGGCTTCCAAGATCTCTAATCTTGCTGTATGACAGTCACAAGCTTCTTATAACACTAAGTTCCAGTTCTCCAAACATGGCAGCAGAGATAAGTCCCTCCTGGTCCTCCTGGTGCTGAGCCTGCCTCAGGGAATGAAGTCACAGTTACACAAAAGATGCCCCTTATCTCTGGCCTGTTGTGTGTTCTTTAGCTTTGCATATTGCCACAGCAACAGTGAAGACTTTTGACAACCTTGGATTTAAGAAGACTATTCGAAGTAGAGAAGTATTAGTGGAAAGCGTAAGAAGCTGGAAGACAACTATCTGAAACAATGCCAGGGATATATGTAGGATGCAAAGAGATATTTATTTAATATCTCTAGGAGTGCTGCCTGAGAAGATGGTAGATCTCTGAAGATCTTGGTTTTAGAAACTAGAACCAAATATTGAAGCTGTGACTGTTTCTTCCATGACTTGCTACTTCCTTTTTGATTATTAGTAATTGCTTTGGGGTTAGATTCTTCCAGTCTATTTTTCCTAAAGGAAATCATTTTCAAAGAATTTATTTACTTACTCATCTGTCAGCTAGTGTCACACTTTGGGCTATTATGGCATTTTAATGGATTTACTTATTTTTCACATTGTGCTGTAATTGTTTGGTTATATGTATTATTGTTATTTTTAAACACCAGACTGAATTCCTTCAGGAGAGGGTCCAGTTCTTCTCTGAACTCTTTTTCTCTGGAATCTAACACAGAGAGAGCCCTGGAGTGCCTGGAGTAAAACTTGATTTAAAAAAAAAAAACACGTAATTGGTGGATCCATTTACCAGGATTCAACTTTAGATTTTTGCTTATGTAGTTTACCAGTTGTATTGTTTTAGAGTGATCTTGTTAGAAAAGATCAGTATAATTTAGTGAAATGAATCAGCAACTTCTCATTGGTTTCTATGGTCTAGGACATTTTCAGCATGACAAAAACCATCTCCCTGACATCTTGAGAGCTTTATTATCTAGTAAGAAAGGCTTTTGATGGTGCCAATTTTCCTCTCAGGACATTGTCAGCCCCCACTTTTTAGTTTAGATATAGGTGCCTATATCTTATTTTTCTGGATAATTTGCAATGGTGGTTTGTTTTTCTAATTTTACACAGAAAGTGCTTTATGGTATGATTTTTAGCTTCTAAGTGTGCTTTTCCTTCTGAATAAAAATGGTTGCTACCATTTTACTTCTTTGTATTTTTATATTTTAGAAACCATACTGTGTTCACAGATTTTGGTGTAGACAAGGGGTAGGTAGACTTCTGCAAAGGGCCGGAGAGTATGGCTTTGTAGGAATGCGGTACAAAACTGTATAATCATGGTAGGAAAGAAGTGTTGGTGGTGCATAAACATATGAGTTGTGTTGCGAATGTGCCAATTCAACTGCACTTTCAAAAACCAGTGGTGGCTTAAGCACTGTTTGTGAGTCACAGTTTGACCCCTAGTCCAGATCTGTTTTGATTTTCGTAGTTTAGTGACATTTAAAATACCCAAATGTGCGATGAACACAAATATTTTCTGATAACTAGGAAATTGTACATATGGTACAATTTTGATCACTTACATTTTACTACCTATAACCTAGGCCATTTTAACTGCATTTTTTGGGGGGGGGGAGGTCAAGTTTCTTGGTCTCTGAAAAAGTCAGGTAATTTCTAATAATACAGTATTATTTGGCACATATACAAAAATAATTTTGCTGGCGCTTTTCTAAAAGCACATTCCACAAGGAGTGCACCAAAAGGCCTTAATTAGAAAAGACTATGAACTGGTAGTTCACCTACTATACATCTGACTTTTCCTGGTCTTTGCAGCAATTTTTTTTTTTTTTTTTTGAGACAGGGTCTCACTTTGTAGTTCAGGCTGGCCCTGAGCTCACTATGTAGCCCAGGCAAGCCTCGAACTCAGCAATCCTCCTGTCTCTGCCTCCCGAGTGCTGGGATTACAGGCGTGAGCCACCACGCCCAGCACCTCGCCTAGCATTGAGGTATACGGTGTTGATTGTTGGTGGGCGTGACTCTCCACGCCCAGCATTTTATGTGGTTACCCGGGATTGAACTCAGGACCTTGCACTTGCGAGGCAGGCGCCGGAACCACTGAGCTAACCCTCCGGCTCCTTTGCAGCATTTTTTGTTTGCTTTTGCTTGAACCGGTTACCAACACTAAGCCATCTGGAGATATTCCATCTCCAATTCTGTAAGAGCTAAGATGTCATGATTGATTTTAATGTACCCCATTGTATATCATCAAGAAAGAAAGGAAAACTGTCAGTTGTCAGACACTATTGATTTTAAGAAATATTCTGATTTAAAACCTGTAAAAATGTGAGAATAATGCACATTATAAGGTCAATGAACTATGGCAAAGATATAGATTTGTGGCCATGTTTATGTATGGGAAGATCTAACCATATCAGGGCCTGATGTCATAGTAATGTGGCTGTTCTTTGGGTGCCTTTGAGCTCCACATTTTCCATAATTACCAGCACATTAATTTATATGTGAGTTACCTTCAGGTGTGACTCTGGTTTCCATGGCAAAGGATGCAACTGGAGGCCTGTTCTTCTCCCATGAAAACAGCATGGCTCCTTGTACTACTGGAGAGATTTCCAGGTAGCATTTGGTTTGCAGTAGCATCTGAAGCTTGTTTAGTTAAGAACAGGTCCTGTAACAGAGGACATGTGCATATGGAGGAGGCTCACTTCAAAGTGCTTCTCACAAAACATGGTGCAGCCAGTTGAAAAATAGTGCTGCCGAATGATGGGGTAACTGAGATTCTTCCTCAGTTACCCTCCTACATAGCCTGGGATATTTTTTAAGTGATGAAAAATGTGAATGCTTTGGAGTTGTCTCTTTAATGTAAAGGTAAGAAGCTAAAATATTTTACAGTTCACTTTAGTGCTAAGCACAGCATTGTCACTGTGAATATGGCCCTCTGGCACTCTCTGGAATGTTTTATGCTCTCAGCTATGAGTTATTTGTCTGATGTTGATGCATTTAGCTATAGTTATTGTCACTTATCCGACATACCTTTCTGATTCTTTTCTCCTTCAACTTTCAGAATCAGTTTTTGGGGGGATTGTACACGATCTGATGGCAGGTGGAAGAACTGCTCCTAGGATTTCTTTTTTCTGTCTTTTCCCCAAATCCAGGGCTTTATTTTCTCTCCCAGAAGGCAGTGGGCTACACTTCCTTCAGCCTACTTATATGGGAAGAAATGTCATGATAATGGAGCCTAGCTTTGCTGTGAGGAGAAGTTGTCTTAGAGTTTCTCAGTCTCGCTTTTCCTCAGGGGAAATGGTTCAGTCTGATGTCGCATTGCTTCTGAACCTTGGTTTTTTTGATGTAGTGAGTTCTCATTTTTCTCTTTCCTTCAGGGGTGGTTTAATGGGAATTTGGTAGACAGGCACCATTTTAACCATAGACTTCTGGTGGTTGTTTTAGTCAAAATGATTCTCCCTCAGTGAAAAAGGGAGTTAGAAGCTACGGATTAATATTTCTGACTTCAATCTTTTTTCCTCCCTTTTTCTTTCAGTTCAGCATGAATAAGAGCAAGACCATTTTATTTTTGCTTAGTATTTCCTTTTCAAGAAACATTATGACCATTACCTACAAACAATGAAGAGTTTGTTTGGGTCTTGTGGTTTCGGTATGTGTGGGTTTTTCATAAACAGATATCAAGAAAATTCTTCAGGTCATGTATGAGGCCGAATACTTCTAAGAATGCTTCACAGCTCAGCTGACTTTAAACAACTTGCTAGGTCCATTGTTTGTCACAGTGAAACAACAGGAAAGAGGAAGTAGTAGAAAGCTGCTAGGTTAATATTAAATGGAAAATATCCCTCTGTCTCACACAAAATGTCTCAAACCACAGGGAATTATTAGCTGAGTGAAGCTTTGAGAGTTGGTCTAGAAATCTTGAGTCAAACAAAAACAAAACACAGGTCTGATGGCTTGCCCTAGATGTCAGCTGTCTCACCAGGCTGCTTCTTGCAGATGAGCAGTGAGTCTCCAAGGTGTGGATTCTTAGGGACAATGTAGAAACTGCTCTGCCACAAGGAGAAAAGTGTAGCTGTTATAGACCAGGAGAAAAGTAGATTCAGGAAGACAATGGGCTATTTCCAAATAAGAAAAAAGGCAGGAGATCAGGCTCTGTGAAGGTTGACTAGGTGGTTTCTTTCTTTTATTTTTACTTTTGGTGCTAGGATGAAACCTAGGGCCTTTCATTATGTTAGGCAAGTATTTTATCGCCGAGCTATATATCTCCAGCTCTTTTTATTATTTTTAAATTTTTAAAGTTTTTAATTAATTTTCAGTTTTGTTACATTTTAAATTTAATTTTAGAAAATCTTGAGACAGGAATCTCACTAAGGTGTCGAGGCTGGCCTCGAACTTATGATCTGCCTGTCCCTTTGTGCTTGTTTTTAAATATTTTCTCAGGTAAGATGAGAACATCAGCTCTAAGCAGGCTGAGTAATCCCCAACAAGCCAAGCCACCAGGCAGAAGAGGCTGTGGACTGGTAAAGACTACTGGTTTCCTTATTGAGACTATTAATGTCATGTGCTCCCTTCACTAGACTGTAGCACCAGGCATTTATTTGGTCAGACATTAGTCTAAATGTTGCTAAATATGAAAATATTTTATAGGTGAGGATAACATTTACATTTGTAGATGCCCTTTGGCATTAGGTAGATTATCTTTCACAATGTGGGTGGACTTAACTTATCAGTGGAAGTCTTTTAGAGATAAAAGACTGAAGTCCTCTGAAGAAGGCAGAATTCTGCTTCTGAATTGTCTTCAGACTTGAGCTACAGCATCCACTCTTCCATGTGCCCTCAACCTGCTGGACTGTCCTGAGAATTTTAGACTCATCCACTCATAGCCCAGCAAGCCAACTCCTGGCTCTCCCTTTGCACTTGCAGTCAGTTCTGCTTTCTGGAGAATCCTTGGCTAGTACACAGTATTCTCTGGGTATGGCATGTTACTCTGCAATGGTGTGTTCTTCCACAAGCCCTACTCATGCATGAGCCAACTCATTCCTCTTCATGTGATCAATGTTATATGTAGAAATCTCCCCAGAGCTTCATGCCCTCATCAGTAGGACTTTCAGGACATGACTGGATGGGTCATGAGTGTGTGATACATATCATTCGATTAGTCTTTTGATTGGCTTAGAGCTGGATGGAATGCTGGGAGGTGAAACCTGGTTTGAAGAGGTGGGTCCCTGTGGGGCTGCTCTAGAAGGGTGTGCATTTATCTTTATACCTTGAACCATTGGTGCTTCCGGTCTGCCCTGCCATGGGTTGTTTCTCCTCTGCCATGCTACTCTGCTTAAGTTGTGAATTAAAATAAACCTCTCCTCCTTTAACTTGTGGGTGTTAGGTATTTGGTCCCATCGACAAAGATGATCACTGTGGCAACATGTGTGGGAAAATCAACTTAAAGAATTAAGATTTATTTTGAGAAACAGTTCCAGTTCATGGTCAACTGGCTCCATTGCTTTTAGGCAGGGGCAAGGCAGAAACATCATGGCAGAGGTCTGGCCACTCTCCTCAGAGCAGCCAGGATGCAGATCAGGGCGGGGTGGGGGCCCTGGAAGAGTCATATCCTTCCAAGACATGATTCTAGTGCTGTACGTTCTGTAGGTCAACCTCACCTCCTAAAATTTCTACCACCACCCAGTAATGCCATTCAGTTATGAAGTCAACAATTGATTTGATCTACTGATGAAATTAGAGACTTTACAATCCATAACCCTGCAAAGCCACACTTCTAAGCAATGCCGCTGTGGGGACCAAGGCTTCAACAGAAGAGCTTTAGGAACAGTCTAGATCTAGATGGTAACACATAGTTGCAATTCAGCCCCCTCTCCATGCTATGCAGTTGGTTCACACCAGGCTCACAGGAGCCACCCTGAAGCTCCCCTTTGCCCAAGAGGTCAAGTGTAGACTTTTCTGACAGGATTAGGGACTTGTCACAGTCTGGCCTCAGGTCATTATCCTACTCATTCTCTGGAACACAGCTTTTTTTTGAGCTGACTAGTTTCCTTACCTGTATTTTCTGGAAGAATTCCCTTCTCCACATCTTTTTACAGTTTTTTCTCATGCTGAAAATGCCCTTGTATCTTTTTAGTTTCTGGCCCTTTAAAGCACAGCTCAAGTTCCATCTCACCCATATAAACTCTTTTACTTTTCCTGTCTTTTGTCTTCACTTATAATCTAGTAAACCCCACATTGTAAGCAATTATTCTCCAGTATTGATTCAAGCACATGTATTAAGTAAGCTCTAGAGTCCAGAGGGAAGGACAACCCTTTATCCACTCTGCCTATCCCTGGTGCCTACTAGAGAGTTGAGCACATGAAGTATCATACAATGCTAGACAATTGATGACCGAGAGGATCACATCTGGTATTATTCAACTCAACCTTGTGCCTCCTGGACCCAGAGCTATGTATAAAACTGTGTTTTGAAGATGTGCTTTCTATTAGGATGAAGTGGTCTTATCTTGATATGACTTCAGTGGAAACAGTGGCAATGATTTCACAGCACTTGTTGTCCATATTATCTGTTGGTAAATTGCTGTTTATTGCCTTCTGATGACTCCTGGTATAAATATCTATTGAGGTACTGTTTGCTGTCCCATGCTTTAACTGTTCATGAGCCTGTATCTTAGAGTTAAAGACTTCTGGTATCATCCACAATGCTCTCGCCATAGTAAGCTCTCCATGCACAGGCCATGATATGAACAGTATGGAAAGATGTGCTCACGGTGGCATCTCCTACCTCCAACTTTACCCCATGTCCTATGTGAGTTGAGCCACAGGCACAAAGACCTGAAGGACTTGAGGGTTAGCCTTAGTTGCCTGAGCCCAAGGAAATTGCTCTGAAGTTCTATTCTGTGGGTTTTTTGTGTATCACATTTGCCCACCAAACAGTTCCCTGAGTTCTTCTTCAGAAGAGTTTATCCATGGCTATTAAAAAAGCTACATTTGTAAAAACTTTTAGACATAAAAGAGATGAGAAAACTACTGGTGGGAAGCAAATCCTCTTTTCCATCAAAACACTGTCTTCCATGAAATAACTCAAGCACTTCTTTCAGCCACCTCGGAGAAAAGGTCTTCTCATGACACAGTGAGATACAGATGTTCTCTAGACCTTGGACTCAGGAAGGCATCCTTGGCAAGACCTCTGCCTTCCTGTTGTATCTCTTTTTTTTAAAAAAATTGAATTCTTGGGGCCGGAGATTTAGCTCAGTGGTTCTGGCACCTGTCTCGCAAGCACAAGGTCCTGAGTTTGATCCTGGTAACCACATACAGTGCTGGGCATGGTGACTCATGCCCACCAGCAATCAATACCACATACCACAGTGCTGGGTATGGTGGTTCATGCCTGTAATCCCAGCACTCGGGAGCCAGAGACAGGAGGATTGCTTAGTTTGAGGCTTGCCTGGGTTACATAGTGAGCTGAGGGCCAGCCTGAACTATAAAGTGAAATTCTGTCTCAAAAAAAAAAAAAAAGAATTGAATTCTTTATTGGTACATCTTATATACAGTTCACAATCACACTCAACATTGGGGAATTTGTACCAGTATATGTCCATCTAGTGTGTACAAGATACTACTTACTTCTTTTAGAAAACAAAACCTTGGTTTTCATTTATTCAATATGGAACAGTGCAACTACTAGATGCTAAGCACTTCAAGTGCTGATCATGTGTTTCCTTCCCTTGAAAACCTCTGGATTTTTCTTTGCTCTTGATTAAGCTTGAGCTTCCTTTCAATGATTGTTCTCACCATATCAGACATGCTCTGTGCTCCAAGTCCTGTGTTCCTGACACCGATCACCTATGCATTTCTATCCCTTGTGCCTTACAGCATTCTTTTTCTGAAACAGCTCTCCTCCTACCCCTTTCCATAAGCTCCAGGTCATCTCGCAAAGCTCAGTTCAAAAGACTGAGACTTTGTGCTCGCTTCGGCAGCACATATACTAAAAAGACTGAGACTTCCGTGAGGGTCTCTAACTCAGGCTGTGCCATGACCTTCCTAAGGTTTCTCAGAGCTCACGAATTCAGTGTGGCCACTAGAATTGTGCTCATCTGGTTCCTTGTATTTCTCTAAGTCCTTTGGAGGATCTGAGGTGCTAGAAGACAAGACCTGTGTCTTATTTATCCCCAAATCTCCAGCCCTTGGTCTCTATTTTGCTGTTAGGAAGAAGACTTTGTGCATAGTTATTCTTGGGAGAAGTCATGAAGCAACTGGTGATAATAATGCCAGAGCTTTTTCTGAAAGTGAGGAAACCAGGGTGGAGCTAAAGATCCAGGGGGCTGGATCGAGTCAAAAGGCATCATAAAAATGAGGCTGGGATTCCAACATAGTCTCCTTGGCTATTCACGGAACTCTTCTGTAGCAGTTTGAGGTCACCGTGGGAGGGGTCTTATTAGAACTTAATCCAGAACAAAAGAAAATTCATTGATGTGTTGGCTTTTTTGGCTTATAGCAACATACCTACTTTCCTGAGTCTCAACTGCCTCCTTCACAAATTTCAATACTGTGTACAACTCAGATATAACTATAAAGATGAAATGGGATCATGCATATGAAAAATGACACTCTTCTTTGAAAGCTAATTGGGGAGATTTGTTAGTTTGTATTTTTCCACTGGCTAATATGATGCCTCCTATCTATTGGAAATAGTTTTTGAGTGGCATATATTGCACATAAGTACATCTGCAGTGCAGCTGTTTGTGGCCATGCAAGCCTACTTCAGAACTGAGCCAGAAAAAGAATTTTGCAGTTGGTACAACTCAGCTACCATTTTTCTTTTCTTGAGTATCAGAGTTCTCTCATTCCCAAGTGATTTTCTTTTCTTTTTTCCACTAGTGTACATACCCATTTTTTATTTGACTACTGAATTCTTTCCTCAAGGGCACTCACTGACTAATGACAACACAGACTAGAATGTATCATGGCCAGGGAGGACTTACTGGTGCCCAGTGGATCAGCACGTATTTCACCATGGAGATGGACTATGTAGGCAGTCTTAACATTTTCCCTGACAGGAAGTTCTTCCTGGTCTTGTAGTTTCTTTCCTGTCTGGAGAATGAACAACCCCTAAGCCCTTACTATTAATTTCTTTCAGGATCATGTTATTTATGAGAAATTTCTCTTTCCTGTTTTGAGTGATAGGGAGAGGAAGAAGTAATGTTTAGGAACAAAAACCTAGTATTCAGGGATAACAGTGGGATGGAAATAGGATTAGAGTCTACCATTCTGCGTGTGCCATTGGACACGACTGAAAGGACCCTGTGGTGACACTATCCACCGTGTGCTGGGCATGAGACATTTTGCACTACTTCCTTGATGGCCAAGGATGTCTCAGAGCCAGGGTCTTCAGAGTGTGCCACAGGGGTTGGCAGTGAGCAGTGCACAGGACAGAGGGACTCTACAAGTGGCACATGGCCCAGGCGCTGTGCTTCTGTAACTTAACATCATGTGTATGTGGTTGGTGCTATCGTGTGCTGGTTCATTTCATCTGTCAACTTAAATGCAATACAGCGTTCCCAGGTAACTTCCCCGTGATCCCTCTGGTTTGTCTGTGAAGATGTCTTTGGATGAGATTAGTATTTAAATCAGTGAGCTGTGAAGGATAGCTCTCTGTCATATGGCTGAGCCTCCTTGTGTCAGCTGGAGGCCTGCTTAGGACAGAAAGGATGGCCTTTCTCCGAGTGAGAGAGAATTTCTCTTGCTGACTGGTTTTGAGTTGGAACAGTGTTTTTATTTTTCTGCCTTTGGGTGCGGACTGAAATATCACCTCTTCCTGTGTCTTAAGCCTATTGGTACGTGGTGTAAAACTGCACTGTCAACCGTTTTGAATCTCAGGCAGGCAAACCTGGACTACAGCCACACCCTTGGTTCTCCTGGGGCTGCAGGTTATTGATGGTGGGCTTGCCAGATTCCATCATTCTGTTAATATATTCTGTGGCGTCTCTCTGTCTCTTTCTTCTCTTTCTCTCTTCTTGGTTGTGCTGCTCTGCAGAATCCTGATGGTAGATCTGGCCTCTTGCATAACTCTGAGTGTTGCCGGACCTCTGGTGATAAGTCAGGGTTGTTGGTAAAGACATATAGTCCTCAGAGAAGCTCCTGTAGTCCTGACTGTTGGGTGCCTCATTACTGACTGCTGTCATGTGTTTCCTGTTGGGTGAGATCAGTATTTCTGGTACTCAGCATGGCATGACCCAGGACCAAACTGTCCTTTCTCTCTGTCTTCCAGGAGTAATTTTCTAGCCCATGAGGGATGCTGAGGTCTCTCTTCTCAGAGTGGTAGAGAAGGCCTCTGAGGGACCAGGAAGGCAGCAAGTAATGATAAAGCCACAGGATCTTGGTGTTGGAAGGGGCTCACTACAGCCTAGTAACACAAGAATACACGACCTGAGTTTCTGTAGTAGAGTTTTGTCCAGTTACATTTCTTGCTGTGTGTTCCTTAAAAATGCTGTTTGTGATGTTTGTAAATGAGGCAGCTTCAGAAAATGTTTCTGTGAAGCCTATGGGAATACAGGGGCAGTGCTGTTTGGTTGAATCATGAATAGATGTCCACAATGTGCCTAGGGCAGGATGAAGATGAACAGAATACCTGGGAACTTCATTTCTATGTTTAACTCAGGGCCTTTTAGCTTTGGGAAAGTCATTTAATTGCACTTGGCTTCCTCTTTCCAAGAGGCCTTAGAATTATCAGGCTTGGCTCTACTTAGAGGTTTCAAGCCTCCTCCTCTGCCCCATATGTCCTGTCAAAAGCTGCATCATCATAGGGTTGATCGTTACGTGACCGACGAAGTTTGACAAGCCCACTGATGTGGAGTAAAGAATATGGTTCAGGAGTTATTCAGAAAATTCAATTTTCTTGATCTGGACACTCGGTGTGACTTTACTCATGTCAATGAAACTCTGAACCTCACTTTCCCTATAAAAATAGGGACACAAGTATCTACTTACCAACTTGATGGAGTTTGAACCCAAATCAAATTAATTTAAAATATCCTATCTATGTATTGAACGACATGTACGTCATTTCAGCACTGCTGGGTAAAAAGATAGGTGAGACATGGCCCTTATGCCCAGGAATTCAGCCTCTAGGACAATGAGAAAATACGTCTGAAAGCATTTTCTAAATGCAAAAGGCTACTTAAATGTTAGCTATTATTAGCATTAATGGAGATAATAATACTTGCCCTACTTTATGCAGCACGATTATCATTAAGCTCAAGTGAGATAAAGCATGTCAAAGCCATTTGAGAAGCTGAAAAGTACTGACGTAAGAACTTATTATTGGTATTATTATTGCCACCACTGAATGAATGATAATTAAGTTTAGTAGGGGAAAACCTAGATTTTAATTATAGGCCACAGAGGATCCTGGAGTTTAAATACCAAACTTGGGACTCTTGAGTTGAACGCACGGGTATTCGCACTTGCTTTTGATTCTGCAGGGGAGCTGAATCAACAATTACAAGTCTGTTAATGCTTCTGCCATTTCAGACTATCTGATCTTGGAAGCAGGGGTTTCTTTGCAGTTTATTGGTGACCCACTGAAATGCATCCACCTGTGAGGTGGAATGTTCTATCTGATGGGCAGCCTGACAGTAGTGTACCCTGCAGATTAGGATGTGGTCAGGTGGAAAGAGTACAGGTGGGTGAAGCTTTCTGAAGTCCTCCATCTGGGCAGAGGTTGTAAGACAGACTTCTGCTTGGTGTACTGCTATCCACAGAGCCACAGGCACGATGCTGAAATAGGGAATGCTCAGGCCAGCCAAAAGCTCATGGACTTCTAGTTAACTTTCTCTTTTGCAGAGCCTGTGTGTAGTCATTATTTTTCTCCGGACAACATTTTAAGTTGATGGAAGCACTGGAAATTGGAAATTCAGTTCTCCCACCTTGAGGTCAGTGCCTTCTCTTTGCATCTTGATGCCCTGAGGATGCACTTGCTCTTGGAGTTTACTCACCACAGTTTTGATCTGGATGTAGCTCAAGTGTTTGCTCTTTCTTTGCTCATGACAGCAGACATAGCTCTGATTCTTCCCTGTTTCTTCAAATCTCCCTTCCTCCTGCCTGTGTCATAGTCACTGCACATTTTAATGAGCAAGATTTCCATCCCCTTCCCTGATAGCCTTCCTGCATGTTGTTTATTCTCTTGTGGCTGACTTACTGTTATCTGCTTTTATCCTGAGTTGATTGTGTGTGCCTCTCTCTTCTATAGATTAAGAGGCCCTAAGGCTCCGGGTGGAGTAGATCCAATATGAAACCCAGCCTTGTCATTTGGTAGATCATTCTGTGGGCTTGAGCAAGTCACGTGGACATTCTGAATCTCATCTTTTTTTTTTAATGTAAGTTGAGATGTGTTCATATATACAGATAGTAAATTTAATGAATATATGCAACATCAAGGATCCATCGCATCTGTCCCTTTGTACTGCTAATTCCTTCTTGGCTACTCTCAGATGTGGTCCTGAGGGGCCACAACTCTGCTTAACCTCAGCCCCCCTCCTGTCTCCTCTGTTTCACTCATTCAAGTAGACTCAAAACAAAAGTGACCCAAGTTTCAACTTGATGAGATGCGCACATTGTCCATGAAGTCATTGAATCCAGCTATTGGTTCTTTTCTAGAATGTTCTTTGACTCTCTGTTATTACTTTTTCAGTCTGGTGTATTTCACTCACTTCCTAACTTACTCCCACTTTGTTTTGAAGAATGGTGATGAATTGTTTCAGAAGAAAATTATGGCCTACTTCCTTCTGTGCAGATCAGTGTGTGTTGAACTGGGAAGAGCTGGATGGTGCCTTGTTGGGACTCCTACCTAGTCTCTGGCTCACTGTCCAGAGAATCCTTATCATCACACTTCCTGTCCTGAAGCTCACCAGGAAATGATCATCTCCTCCTTGTTTTATTGTTTCCATGTAGCCCACCTAGACTAGATGCATCTCAAAAGTATGCCCACCTTGTGTGGCTCCAGTGGCCACAGCACCTTGTATCAAGTTGAAACTACCAAGTCACTCGATGACAGCTTCTTGAATTTGATTCTCTCCCTTTAGCAGGGGAATCAGTACAAATGAGAATTAACTCATCATATACTGGTGCAAATTCCCAATGTTGAGTGTGACTGTGATGTGTACATAAAATGTACCAATAAAGAATTCAATTGAAAGAAAGAATGCTTCCCCTTTGCTGTAGATGCTAAAATTTTTCTGAGAGTAACTCAGTAGCTTTCTTAAGAAAATGTCTTGTTAATCCACTTAAGGTGGAAATTGAGCCTCCAGGGTTTGGTGTCAAAGTTTCTACAGGAGACAGATCGCTTGAAGACTAAATAGGGGAGTATTGGAGCTGGGGAATCAGAGCATTCAGGAGGAAGGTGGTTAGGCATGGTGGGGAGAGAAGGAACAGGAAACAAGGACAAGCGTGATGGCCAGAGCTGTACCCTGTGTGGTGTGAACTACTCCTTGCTGTTATTATTTTTCCTGAAATCATCAGAAGAGTCTGGTAAACCTGGGTCTTCAGAGTGCGTGTGAAAGGCTGATGCTACCTGTGATGGATGGGCAGGCAGACCTGGAGACTGAGCCTCTCTGATTTCACAGGACATCAAAAGAGAAGTTTGATTAGGAACTCAACTCTGGATTTCTTCAGACCTTTGAAACTGAGGTCTGAAGCAACATGTGCGGAGTGCGGTAATTCAAGGAAACTAAGTCAAGAATGTTAGAATCAAATGGAGCCTGGGACAGTCATACAGTGAATGTGATCATAATGTTGATCTAAAATGTACCAGTAAACTCAATAAAGGAAAGATGATATCCTGCTAGGATTTTTTTGTTTCCTTAGAATGGGATATGGCAAAATTTCAAGAGGAACTTCATATCAGATGGCTCCTGGGGGTTACCTCACTGAAGCAGTAGTTTGTGCAAACTCCCATCTAGCCTAGGCATTAAGGGGACTGTAGGGATTTGAGCCCCTGCTCTTCTCCACCCTACTTCTGTTGCAATATGGACAAGCGATGTCTTTTGTAGGTCATGAGGCCCTTGGGGATCTAAATGCTACTGCATGGTAGATGCAGTTATGTGCTCTGAGCATCACCCTACTCTGCTGCACTGGGAGTCATGGGGCCAGCCTCATAGCACATCTCGGAAACCAGAGAAAGAGCCACCAAAACACGTGATCAGAGCTCAGTCTTCTTAGATGTTTCATCAGGACAGACAACTGAAAACCAGTGGCTGTTTAAGAATGAACAGATGAAAGTTGCTGAGAAGGTTCCCACGTTACTCCTTTCAAAAACACCCAGCAGTCTGTCTCAGGCTTGCCACAAGACAGCAGCTGTGCCGCTGGCAGCAATTGCTGTGGGACACAGGACTGTGAGAGGTGGATCAATATATATGTTTTCTCAATATGACTTACTTACAGCTGTTCACATATTTGGTTTCTTTTAACATTCTTTCCCTAGAACTTAACCAGAGGAGGAGTTTCTCAAGCCATGCCATGGTATACATTAAAATCAACAGTAAAAGTTTTAAAATTAAAAAAAACTCAAATAATTTTCAGGCTATAAGAGAAATCACAACTGCAATAATAGATTACTTGGAAAATAACCAACAATGAGAATATTGCATATCGAACTTATGCTTGTGTTGTTCTCACAGGAAATGTCACTGCCCTGATGCCTTCAGAAATAAACAATAAAAGTGGAAAAGAATTAAATTGAGAAATGCAAAGAATCAGGGGAAAAAAAAGTACAACTATGGAAAGCAAGAAGAATTTTTTCCCAACACTTACTTTTTCCTCTTGTTTAACTGAAAGTTTGTAACCTTTGACCCCCTTCCCCCCCACGCCCTGGTGAACTCGGTTCTGTTCTTTATTTCCATGAGTTCAATTGTTTGAGTCCCTATCTAGGGGAGGATGTACGGTATTGTCTGTCTGTGCTTGGTATATTCATTAAGCATTATGGCCTCCAGGTTAATGCATGTTATTGCAGATGACAGAATTTCCCTTTTATATAAAAGCCTGAATAGCATTCCATGGCACATATAAGTGACATTTTCTTTATCCATTCTTTTGTTGATGGAAAGTAGACATTTTTGAAAGTTAGGTTAGAATATCAAAAGTGATTCTACTATAATGTTATTAGGTAATATAACAGATGAATAAATCTAATAGGTATTTATTTTAATAATAAGATAGGCCAAACTTTGGGAAATATAACTCACAAAGGTAATAAGAATGCAAATATTCAATATTAGAAATAAGGAAGAGGACATGCCTTAGAGAAAAAGGTGGCAGCAAGTAAAAGAAACATTATGGTCACTTATGCTAGAGATCCTAAAAATGCTGCTTAAATGAATAACTTCCTTAAACACATAAATCACCAAGTTGACTCAAGAAGAAGTAGAAAACCAAAACAGAACAGTAGTCATAAAATAACTTTTAAGAAAAAGCGGAAAGGACTACTTTTAGAAAAAGATTTTGATATTTATCCCTTATTATGTTTTGCTTTTAAAACCCTAAATAAAACTCCAGCAACCATAAAAGGAAAATCAACAAATCATATTACATACAACTTTTAAAAACGTATTATGACACAAGATGTAAAGTTCAAAGGAAAATGATAAATGGAGAAGAAATATGTGCAAGGATGTATAAAAGGGCTCATATTCTTGGTGTGCCAAAGGCTGTTCAAGACTAATAAGAAAATTATCCACCAAAACAGGTAGAGTTTATGATATTTATCACAGGAATTTAAATTTATTTCTTGAACTTTAGGAATGATTGTGGTGCAATGGTAGTGATACCAGTGTCTTGGGCCCAGAACTTTGGAGCTCCCCTTCACTTCTGCGCCCTATATCCAGTCCATTAGCTAATTCTGTTGCCTAAGCTTTGACACTGATTTTGCTGTGAGTATATCTCTCCACTCACACAGCCACTCCTGAGTCCAAGCCCTCAGTGCCTCTGCCCTCCCACTGATGTCCCTCGCCCAAAAGGCTCTTGTCCACTCTGTGCACAGATGCCACAGAGAGAAATGTAAGATGCCCAATCTCCCTGGTGTCTGCCTTCTCACTCCAGTTAAATAGTGTTCTGCAGTTCTCATCAAAGCTTGAAAAATGTTATCTAAATCAACACCTCATCGTTGCTCCTCATTTTCTACCATCTCTCCCCTTTCTCATTTCTGTAGCACCCCTGGCATGTGGTTATTCTTTGAATGCGTATAAATGCCTTTGAGGTTGACATGTCATGTATTTGGTATATGTTTGTCCCAGCTTATTGATGCCTTCATTTCCTTAAAAGTATGCTTCTGTCTGGTGTGGCTAAAAAAAGATACGTGGTCAAATGAGTAGAGATAGTAACATCTTCTGTAGAAACTGGAGGAAGATTCATCCTATTGAAAGAAGTGATTCCTCTTCAGTCATGATAGTCCTACCTATCATGGTGACACATTATGAGAAGACACAAGTCCAAAGTCCAATAATGGATCGAAACATAGTTAAATCATTTCTCATGTATTACTCATTCTCCTGTTGATGGGACACAGTACATGACACTCCCAATTGATAGGAGAGGTTTATTTTGGCTCATAGTTTCAATAGGTCCAGTCCATATTTGCTGTTGTGGTAGAAACCCAGCATAAGAACACAATACATGCTTTTAGGTCATGTCCCTGGCGACCTGCCTCTTCAACCAGGCTCCACCTCCTAACAGCTCATTCAACTATAAATTCATCAGTGGATTAACTCACTGATGAGTAAAGTGCCTCCATAATCCAGTCATCTTCAAACACATGAGACATTTGGGGAACATTTTATATCTATGCCATGAGAAGTGGTTTCTCAAATACCTCCCCCCAAGAGTGAGTGGCTTTTGATGTTCCCAACTACAATTTACATGCCACACTCGTTCAGAATGCCTCATGGAACTCTTTCAGTAGGAAGCCCTGGGGGAGCTGGGAGTTGAATTGTGGCTGTGAGGGCTGGCATCACCACCCTGCACTGACTCCCAGGGCCCTAGGTATTATTTGCTTCTAACCCTGACACCATCCCACAAGACACAGCAGCTGTCTTTAACCTCCTGCTTTACACTCTCGAATTTGCCTGGGCCTTTTTCTTAGAACTCAGGCAGTACTGGCTAGCTGTTCTCCATAGGTCCCATGTCCTGCGTCTTTCCCTCCTTGGACATCTTTACTGTATCATGTTAAAATCCATGCCTTCTCTGGCCTTTCTGACCTGAATGGCACGAAGAAGCCCAGAAGATGGTTTGAGGCATGTCATTCTCTTCTACAAATGGTGATATAATCCTTGTAGCCCTGCCTTCAAGTTCTTAGGAAATGCTTGTAGTCCTTCAGTCCTGAGTACACAGTTCCAGGGGAAATAACTTCATTTCCCTCCAATTGCTATAGAAGGTGTTACTATATTCATTCATATAACCCTGTATTTTATGTTTAATTGTAAAAGGCAATTGGTAGGTGTGTTGTGTTTAGCAGATCAACACTTTATACTTCAGATTCTTGATCTGTAAAATGGGGAAATATCTATATTTCAAGGTCATTGTAGAGACCAAATAACAAACAGTATCTGTTATATCTTGTATAGAGTTGACACTCACTAGACATGAGGTTTTTAAAAATCTGAATCTGAAGGCAGAATATTCATCTTTCCTCATACTTTCTAGGTTGAGTCATTGTGTTGGTTTTGAGGAAGTAACTGCCAAAGAAGCTGAAGTTTCACAGCAAAGGAAACAGTTGGATCAAGATTACATGGTATAGTTTTTACAAAACCAACCTGTATGATTGCTTAAATGCCAAGCCCAGTACCTGTAAGCATGCTTGTGAGCCTTCTGTACAAGGCTTCCAAACCGAACTTTCTAGAAGGGCAATATTTTTTTAATTGAATTCTTTATTGGTACAATTTATACACATCTCAAAATCACATATAACACTGGGAAATTTGTACCAGTATATGCCACAAGTTAATTCTCATTTTTACCCATATCCCTACCCATTCCCCCTCCTCCCCCCTTTATACATGCTCTTTTCTTTCTGTATCATATTTATTCCTTCCCCTCATCACATTCCCACACCAAGTTTCCTATAGAAATATTCCACTCTATAAAAGCTGTCCTACTTTCTAGAACTCATTTGCATCTATAGGTGTTCATGCCAAAGAGAAGATCTGGAAATTGTCTATCTGTAATCTATTGATTTCACTTATTAGTATATCCTTCAGGTGTCTCCATTTGCACCTAAATGGATCGATCTTGTCATTCTTTATGGCAGAGTAACACTCCATTTTGTAACAAAACCACATCTTCTTTATCCACTCTCCAGTTGATGGGCATTTGGGTTGTTTCCAAGATTGAGCTATCACGAACTGAGCTGCTATGAACAAGGGTGTACATCTGTCTTTCCAATGTGAGTTTTTAAATTCTTTTGGGTACATTCCTAGCAGGGGTATAGCAGGGTCAAATGGGACCCCTAGTCCTAGTTTTCTGAGTGATCTCCACACAGATCTCCACAATGGTTGCACAAGTCTGCAATCCCACCAACAGTGGAGAAGGGTTCCTTTCTCTCCACAGCCACGCCAGCATTTATCATTGGTTGATTTTGTGATCACGGCCATTCTTTGTGGAGTGAGATGGAATCTCAATGTTGTCTTCATTTGCATCTCTCGAATGACCAGAGATGTTGAGCATTTCTTCATATGTTTCTTGGCTGCTTTGACTTCTGCCTCTGAGAAGTGTCTGTTCATTTCAGTTGCCCATTTTTGAATTGGGTCTTTAAACTTGGGGAGGCTGATCTGTTTGAGTTCTTTATATATGGTCGATAATAGCCCTTTGTCTGATACACAGCTAGTAAAGATTTTTTCCCATGTTGTTGGTTGTCTTCTAGCAGTGCCAGCGACTTCTTTGGCTGTGCAGAAG
>PVIC010029133.1:0-22748 GCA_004025085.1 Thryonomys swinderianus
AAGTCTCTGCAGGAAAAAGTCCTCTCGGTGATATGGTATCTTTGGTTCATCCTAGTTTCTTTATTGTTTTGATGACATAAACACCTGCAACTTTTGGCTGTGGCTAGACATGAGGTGGGTTGACTTTATGCTCCATATTTTACTTTAAAAAAAAACAAGAAGCCAGGTGTGGTGGCTCACGCCTGTAATCCCAGCACTCGGGAGGCAGAGACAGGAGGATTGCTGAGTTCCAGGCTTGCCTGGGCTACATAGTGAGCTCAGGGCCAGCCTGAACTACAAAGTGAGACCCTGTCTCAAAAAAACAAACAAACAAAAAACAAAATAAAACCCCACAAAAAAACAAGAAAACCTTTTATCTAGGTGTGGTGGCACATGCTTGTAATTCCAGCTCTTGGGAGGCTGAGGCAGGAAACTCACCGTGAGTTTGAGGCCATCCTGGGCTACATATTGAGTTCTAGGCCAGCATGAACTACACAGTGAGATCCTGTCTTTAAAAACTATTTCTTGGGCCGGAGGGTTAGCTCAGTGGTTCCAGCGCCTGCCTCGCAAGCTCAAGGTCCTGAGTTCGATCCCTGGTGACCACATACAATGCTGAGTGTGGAGACTCATGCCCACCGGCAATCAATAGCACATACCACAGTGCCAGGCATGGTGGCTCATGCCTGTCATCCCAGCACTCGGGAGGCAGAGACAGGAGGATTGCTGAGTTCGAGGCTTGCCTGGGCTACATAGTGAGCTCAGAGCCAGCCTGAACTACAAAGCGAGACCCTGTCTCAAACAAACAAACAAACAAAAAATTTCTTGGGCTGGGGATTTAGCTCAAGTGGTACTGCGCCTACCTTGGAAGCACAAGGACCTGAGTTCAATCCTCGGTACCACAAAAATAAATAAACAAACAAACAAACAAATAAACATTTCTAATTACACAAGCAACACATAAATGTTTTCTCCCAGTAAAAATCGCAAATATTAAAGATTCAACCCCCTGACCAAGCACATAAACACTGTAGCCAATACCAGGCTATCCCCCACCCCAGTGAATTGTTACAATGAACTTAGAGTTTTTCCCTTTCATAGCTTTCTATGCACTTATGTCTCTTCAAAAGAGTGAACACATGCATTATGGTGGTTCAGTTTAGTATACAAATGTTATCATACTCAAGTTTCTGTAACCTTTTCCAATCTCACAGTGGGTCTTAGCAATCCTTCTATCTTAGACCTCCTTCGTGTCTGCTTTCCCTCCTCCCCTCCTTCCCTCCATCTCTCTGCAGTGTTTTGTATTGTACAAGGTTAAAATATCATATAATGCGATCTTTGCCTTTCTATACCACTGTTTCTTGGAAAGCAATGACACACAAAAGGAAGCTCCTCTTTAAGTTCTGTCTCTTTGGATTGCTAGAGAACGGCCACTGATTTCAGAAATAATAATACATGGATGGCAATGCAAGTGAGGTATTGGCCCAGGTTCTATAATTCCTGGTGAGATGGTGGGTTAATAGGACAGAGGGTCAGGCAGAATCCCAACTCGAAGCTGTGTGGCCTTTGGGCTTTTACAGCATCTCTGTAACACAGCCTCACCGCTGGCAAACTGAAGACAATGTCTACAACTCACTGTCAAGATTTTTTAAGAAAAGCCAATGAAGCCAATGAAGAGCACCCAGAACATGGCAGACACTTGGTAGGTGATAATTATCTAAAAACTTGACAGCAAAGTTCTGCTTAACCATGTAGACTACCAATAGATTTCTTTTTCTTTTTAAGTTTATTGGTACATTTTAGGTATACATTATGATCACATTCATCTTTGAGGATATGTATCTGTACATAAGTGTTGGTTCTTATCCAATTAATTTCTATGGTATAAAATTTCAAATTTTCTTTTAAATGCTTAGTTCCTGTCTTAGTTACTTTTCTCATTGCTGAGACAAAATATCCAACGTCCAAAGTTAAGGGAGGAAAGGTTAATTAGTACACAGTTTCTAGAGGTTTCAGTCAATAATTGGCTGGCTCCAAGGTCAGAGGAGAAACATTTCATGGCGGGCAGAAGGTAGCAAATGTAACAAGAGGTGGCCACAGCTTTTTCTATCCCTTATAACTTATCCAGGCCACTTAGAGCGGGTAGCACTTATACCCCTAATCCCAGTGCTCTCGATCCTAGCACTGCACCATGAAGCAATTCCAGCATCACACACTCTGGATCCAGCTACCTCTGACAAAGCCTCACCTATGACTCTATGAGGCTTTGGGGGACTGGAGCCGTAACAGGCCCCTCGGAAACATCCTGTTAGTAGGGACACTGCACCTTGGATTTGAGGGCAGGCAAACTGAGACAGAGAGACGTGTTCGTGGTAGATCTATCATGGTGCCAGGTTTAGTTTTTCTAAGAACTATTAAGTTTCTTTTCTCCTAGCTTATCACTAAATCAATAAACAGAATGCTCAAAATTGCTACCTGGAAACTTCTCATCTGTTATCCTGCTTGTCTATATCAATTTTTCACAAATTAACTGAAAACAATAAAAGGAAAAATATCTTCCAGGCAAACAAAACGAAACAAAAAAAAGAAAAGGAAAGAAATAAACCTAGTCCTCATGCTGCTGCCCTTAGCGTTCCAGCCAACAGATAATGGAAACAGGTTCTCAACTTTGTACAGAGCTAAAAATCTGCTAGGATTCAGGGGCTGGGGAAGGGTGTCGGATCAAGGTCCAGAATCACAGGAAGAGGAAAATGGGGTGATTTTCCTTGGGTTTCCTCCAGGCTGCGCTCCCTTCACCTTCTCACTGTCTCCCCAGTCTCCACGTTGCATGTGGCGGGTGTCCCCCTTGACCCATGCCTTTCAGTAGCTCCACTTGTTTCTTCTCCCAAAGGATCAGCTGGCCTAGTGATTTGCTTCTAGTCACAGAGTTCAGCAAGGTGACAAACCCACACAATGACGGGTGCCCGTTACACAGACAGGTTTTGCACCCATAGTTTGAGGCTCTCTCTTTTGCTGGCACTAAAGAGAGAAGAGGCCACCTTGAGAGGCGTGAGTGGCAAGGAGCCCAAGGCGGGCCTGCAAGCTGAAGGTGGCCTCTAGTGCAGCCAGAAACCAGAGCCTTCCCCCAACCCAGTTTTACAACCTTAGGAACTGAATGCTGCCAACAATCGTGACGTTTTAGAAGCAGATCCTTCTCCAGTCAAATCTCAGATGAGACTCTGGCCCAGGCCTGCTGACACCACTCTTTTTTTTTTTTTTTTTTTGCTTTTTGGAGACAGGGTCTCGCTTTGTAGTTCAGGCTGGCCCTGAGCTCACTATGGTGCCCAGGCAAGCCGCCGCGAACTCAGCAATCCTCCTGTCCCTGCCTCCCGAGTGCTGGGACTACAGGCGTGAGCCACCACGCCCGGCATTGTGGTATGCGGTGTTGATTGTTGGTGGGCCTGTCTCCACACCCAACATTATATGTGGTTACCGGGGATCGAACTCAGGTCCTTGCACTTGCGAGGCAGGCGCCAGAACCACTGAGCTAACCCTCCGGCCCAACACCACTCTTATCTCTGAGTAGAGTTCCCACTTCAACCATCTCAGACCTTGGCCTACAAAAACTGCCCACAGATAAATGTGTGTGGTTTTGGGCTGTGTAGTGATATTGTAGGGGATAACTAATATAACACATTTGCCTCCCTTTCTCCTCTGAATCAAGAGAAACATCATACACAACCTGGTTTCACCAGCAGTGAGAGAGCAAAACATCCATGTCAGAACTAGGCCAAAGTCTTTTTAGTGATGCCTGAATTGAAATGAACTCGACAGCACTGATTCATCCTTTCCGCTCACAGCGAGAGAATACATATATTGTAATGGAAACATTACTTTCTGATCTTCCTGGGAGATCTCGCCTCTTCCTAACTGGCTTGCCATCCACAAGCCCCTGACTTCGGTAGGCCACTCCCTCAAAAAAAACCATCCCAGTCAGATCCTGTCCCTCTTCCAAAACTTTCACCACCTGTAGAACCAATGCAGAAGTCCTTAGGAAAGCCCCAAGGCCAAGTTGCTTAGTAAACAAAGCTACACAAAGGCCTCTATCTGGTAGAAGAGGGTTGTACTAAACTTCACCGAAGCTGAACCTGCAGTTCATTCATCTTCACCACCGTGTGCCTCTCTGCCTGGCAGTGGGTGCCAAGGGGCAGCCAGCCCCAGGCTTCTGCTGGGATTGTGCAGGAGCTCACCACTGCTTCAAGGATCTCTGCGTTTGCTCAGTGCCCCTGTGCCTGGTACTTGTACCACTGAAAATAAGGCAGCCTTTCTTGGGCCTGTAATCTGTCCTTTACATCACTCACAGCACACGGTGTAACCCGTTTAATAACCCTAAAACTCCCACTTGTGTCTATAAAAATCTCTACTTCACTCCAACCTAAGGGAACTTTATTTGCCTTTTAATTTTTTTTTTTTTTTACTTCCAGCCACAAAGGAGAAAAAGAACAAATATAGCTGGACAGAAACACGGAAATTAGACAAGTGGAAACAGGAACTGAACTAAAACACCAGACAATGGTCTCAGAGCTTATGACGATGTGTGATACTGAAAGTGGGCTGCAGGTTCTGCAACAGTGAATGAGAGTTAATTAACAGAACCGATGAAAATTACTAGAGAGCTTCTGGACCTGGAGACTCACGCCCACCAGCCATCAATACCACATACCATAGTGCTGGGTGTGGTGGCTCTTGCCTGTCATCCCAGCACTTGGGAGGCAGAGGCAGGAGGATTGCTGAGTTGGAGGCTTGCCTGGGCTACATAGTGAGCTCAGGGCCAGCGTGAACTACAAAGCGAGACCCTGTCTCAAAACAAAACAATAATTATTCCAGAATTTATTTACACCTTCCTGGCACATACACCATCTTCTTCAGTGCCCCGTCCCTGGCACATATAGTAAGAGGCATTCAGTGTTTACTGAATGGTAGATTTGAAAACTGAGGCTGAAAGAGGTTAACTGACCCATTGAGGCCACACAGGAAACTAGAGACAAGAGAAAGGAGTGGTTAGACATGGGCTTCCTGTTCATACACCCCAAGCTTCCTGTGCTCCTACCAAGTTGTAGACTACAGAGTTACAAGAAGTTTAAAGCCAGGGAGAAAGTGGTTCCCAACTCTCTGGAGTTTGTTTCATGAAAAGTGTCACGTGCCATGGACTCCGTTTGGTGCCCCCCACATTCAGGTACATTTCTAAGACTCAACGTGAAAATTTGAGCTCACGGGCGGCCCCACTCTGACCCTGGAGGGTGCAAGCGGCAACCCCAAGGTGCGGGGTCATATTCTCACTCTTCCTTCAGAGAGTCTCTTCTTTGGCTGCTATTGCCTGTACACAACTGAACTCCTCTGGGCCTCAGTGTCCCAAGTGAACAAATAATACTCTTTCCTACAGAGGGGTTTTTAGACTAAAATGATAATAAGACATAGCCTGATACTATTCCTGAAAAATGTAAGAGCTCAATAAAAGGTAGCTTATTACTGCTGCCCTATACTGGGTCTTTGAGGGCCGTGGAGAACACACTCCTTGAATGATCACCATTCAGCTCTTCCACTAAGAGCTTATTACATTCCATGTACCAGTGGCTTTTTCAAAAGGCTGAATTCAACACTAATTACTGTCAGCAGGTACCCAGTTCTTTATTTAGTAAAACCACTAAAAGAGCTTTATTTTTATCTTAATTGCGGTGAATCAAGCCTCCTTTCCCTCCTGCTGACAGGAGACCGGGGCTTTGTGAAGCCCCTTCATTCTGTGTGTGCCTGGGGACTCCAGAGCCACACCTACGCGTCCTGCACCTACACAATCTGAAGGCCTCTTGTTTGGTTTTTTTTTTTTTTTTGGTCCAGGAATTTATATAATTCTTTTTTACAAGTTTGCATGAGGAGATGGAACTGCAGTTTTTTAAAAAATAAAAATCATACATGCTCCATGAGTTATTTTCCAAGCAAACTCACAGACGACATGGTTTAGTGGTAGTATTTAGATTCATGTTACCACACAATCAAGGCCCTGATCAGGTTTCAGGACCTCTTTCCACCTCATTCTTTTCATCTGTAAAGTGGGGGCAATAATAGTAACAACTGCTGTGGGTTACTGAAAAGATAAGGGAAGAAAAATTATGCTGAGTCCACACAGTAAAAGCGCAGCAAGCAGTAGCTACTTTTATTATTCTTGTACTCTGATCTCAACTGCAAACCTCTCGCTTGGATATCACATATACCTCCCCCACTACTCACATCCTGTCCTCTTAAAGACAATGTGATAAAAACGTTACTGTCCCAAAATAGATGGTCACTCCTCACCCCTGGGTGACAGCACAAGACGTTTAATTACCAGATAAAGAAAATACACTGTTTTCTATTTCTAGATACAAGTCACACAGTCGCACAAAGTGTGGAAGAGTGTTGGAACACATTTTCATCTAGGCTGACCGTTTCTAGAACTCAGAGAACAATATGTGCTAAAAATACTCGGCCTCCATTCATCTCCCCTGTCTCCGCCCAGAGGCTGCCTGGGGACCTAGGGAAGAGCCTTCGGCAAGATGCAGCCCCCAGCCTTCGACCTTACCAACGTTAGCCCAAAGTCCCACAGAAAGTTTCCTTGTGCATTTGCTGGCTTGGGTTTTAACCCGCACTCCCTCCTGGCGCCTGCGATGCAGCCAGCACCTTTTCAACAGTGCCCCCCAACCTCGTCTGCTTTCTGATTGATGCTTTCCCACAGAGCCACTGATAGGCACAGGGCACTGTAGTTCCAGGACTTTGAAAAATACTGGCAGTCCCTATCTGATGGAATAGTTGTGTATCAAAAAGTTTTCTTAGAGCCGGAGGGTTAGCTCAGTGGTTCCGGCGCCTGCCTCGCAAGCGCAAGGTCCTGAGTTCGATCCCCGGAAACCACGTATAATGCTGGGCGTGGAGACTCACGCCCACCAACAATCAACACCGCATACCACAATGCCGGATGTGGTGGCTCACGCCTGTCATCCCAGCACTCGGGAGGCAGAGACAGGAGGATTGCTGAGTTCGCGGCGGCTTGCCTGGGCTCCATAGTGAGCTCAGGGCCAGCCTGAACTACAAAGCGAGACCCTGTCCCCCCAAAAAAAAAAAGTTTTCTTAGTCTTTTTTCATTACTGTATGTTTGCAATACATCATAACTACATTCATTTTGGGGAACGGGAACGCATACACAGAAGGACCTCTCATTTTTACTTCCCCTTCCCCTCCCTGCCTTCCTGTTCCCCCATCGCTTAATGCCCTTTCCCTCTCCTATCTGTCCCCGTTTCTACCACCACCCCCCAATTTTTTTTTTTTTGAGACAGGGTCTCACTTTGTAGTTCAGGCTGGCCCTGAGCTCACTATGTAGCCCAGGCAAGCCTCAAACTCAGCAATCCTCCTGTCTCTGTCTCCCGAGTGCTGGGATTACAAACGTGAGCCACCACGCCCAGCATTATGGGGTGTGGTACTGATTGCTGGTGGGTGTGAGTCATCACACCCATATCATATCATTATATGTGGTTATAGGGGGATCGAACCAGGGACCTTTCACTTGCTAGGCAGGCAGCGGAAACACTGAGCTAAATTTCCAGCCCCCCCACAATTATTTTAACAAATTTTATTATTTGGAGCTTGAAATGAGGTGGGGTATTTGGTTTATTTTCCCTTTCTTCTTTGGCACATGTAGAAAATAAAGCCATCTGAGATCTATTTAACTCATGGTATAGTTTCCAAAAACTATCTGACAACTATATGCACATAGCCAGAGACACACCCACCTGGCACTAATTAAACACACAATCCAGGTCCTCGGGGTCCCTAGTTTTCTTCTTTACTTGTCAATCATTACAAGGAGCTTACTATAAGCCAGGTACTGTGCCAACCACTTTATAAATAAATATTAACTCATTTAATCCCATTCTCCTAGCTGTATGACGTAGGGCCATTATGACCCCCATATGCAGGCAAAAAGACTGAGGCCCAAAGAGGCCAAGTAACTCCCTTACTTGGTCATGCAGCTCGTGGCAGAGTGCAGATCAAAACCCAGGCGGTCTGGCTTCCAGGAATGTCTTTCCACCACCTGAGATGCTGCCTTTTGGTGGGGACAGACCTTCAGATGCCACCTGAGGGTCCTAGCTGCATCCTGGGGGTAGATACTATGTCCCGACATCCTCGGTGCCTGCACACTCCTTTTCCTACACTCCTTCTTTTCTCCTCCACCCATCTCAGCTCCAGCTAACAACAGAAGTTACTGAGCCCTCACCATCCCCTTCTTCCTAACCCTGCAGAGTCAGCTTGAAAATCCACTTCTTGCCTGCCTTCCCCACACCCTCTCCTCTTCCCTGCCCTGTCTCCATCACCTCACTCCAGTCTTTCTTCAAGTGCTATTGTTTCCTTTAAAAAAAGTTAAAAAGAAAAAATATGTCCCCCCCACCCAGCATATAGGTAATACATAATTCTGGCAAAGAACTGAAACATCAGGAGATATAGACAAACAAAAAGAAGAAAATTAAGGGCCGGAGGATTAGCTCAGTGGTTCCAGCGCCTGCCTTGCAAGCGCAAGGTCCTGAGTTCGATCCCCAGAAACCACATACGTTGCTGGCCGTGGAGACTCACGCCCACCAGCCATCAATACCACATACCATAGTGCCGGGTGTGGTGGCTCATGCCTGTCATCCCAGCACTTGGGAGGCAGAGGCAGGAGGATTGCTGAGTTGGAGGCTTGCCTGGGCTACATAGTGAGCTCAGGGCCAGCCTGAACTACAAAGTGAGACCCTGTCTCAAAAAAAAAAGAAGAAAATTAAATTATTCAAAGCTTATCCTCAGAGATAGGACTTTTTTCAAATCATTTCAGTTTCTTTTTTTTTTTTTTCAGTAGTACTACAGGGTAACCCCACGCCTCAAGCATGCTAAGCGCTCTACCTCTGAGCTACACCCCCTCCCTTTTTATTTTTATTGTTTGTTGTTTGGTGCCATGAATCAAGCTCATGACCTCACATTTGCTAGACAACTTTTTTATTTTACTTTGAGACAGGGTCTTACTAAATTGCCCAGGCTGGCCTGAAACTTATGATCTTCCTGCCTCAGTCTCCTAAGTAGCTGGGATTATAAGGATGTGCCACTATGCCTAAAGGTGTTTTGCCCCTTTTTATATTAAATTTACCAGCATCAGTCCACTTATCATTTAACCTATGACTTTTCCCACAAATTTAGGATTATTGTCAGAAACCATCAGTGGTTATATGCAGTGTCTAGTCTCATAGATTTGACCACTGGGTCCTGTCACCTGACTTGGCCCAGAAGGTGGCCACCAGGAAGAGCTGTGAGTCCCTCCAATACCTGGGACTCATTCTCCTTCCGCCCTCAGCACCTCCATGGCTGACCTCCTGGAAGAGGGAAATAGCCTAGGTAGTAGGGATGTGAGCCACACGGCAGTGACTCCTTCCCATGGAGAAAGAAGCTGTCCCCATGATGGGTCTCTGAGGCCCCCAGGTCCACCTATGGATTCTGTTTTCATGGTTCTCTGCTCTTTTGGCTTCTGGCGTGATTTTATTTCACAGCAGGGAGACCCTAAGCTACTGTTCTCTCCTGGTTCTTCCTCTGGTAGTGTCTTTGGGTTGAATGGAAGCCCAGAGGTTTCAGGGTCCACATAAGAGAGGACATCAGTGACCTGACCCTTGTCACAGCATTAGTTCCCAGAAGGCACAGCCTTTGGAGGTGACACACACATCTGCGTGCACACATACACACCCACGTACACCAAGACCAAAATTTCTATTTTTTCAAATACAGCAACAGAAAGCTATAGAACTGGTCCCCATCTTTACTTTTATAGACCAAAATCATAACTTTCTTTGTTTCATGGATTAAAGAAAAAACCCTACAGATGTGTCACAAGTTGATCCACACACTGTTAAAAAAAATCCACTGGATATGTTTTGTTCTTAATGGTCAGCTCGGAGGAGAAAATGTGAAGCATGCGGCTGGTAATCTCTCCGGCTCTGGGCTGACTCATCAACCCGGTCTGACACGCCCACTCTATCCTCTCCACCATCGCCTTGACTCACTGGAACTGTTCCTTCCCCAGAGGACACCTGGCTGCCCCATGGGCTTCACATTTGAAAAACAGGGAAAGTGAGAACTAAGGGTAGCCAGAAAGAGCTTCAGCCCAGAATCTGCCTTTGAAGTTCAAGGGCTTTTGTGTCGAAGAAAACAAGACCTCCAGGAAGGGAAGACATTTAAACGCTGAACTGATCTGAAGGTAGAAATCTGTATGTACAATAAACCGCAATTCTTATTTCCTTTAAGTCAGCATTCTCTGCCAGTACCTGGGTGTGAGCTACCAAGGGAAGAGCAGTGCAAGTAACAGGTCAGAAGTCTACATGCAGCCAGGCATGGTGGTGCACGCCTGTAATCTCAAGGCTCTGGGAGGATGAGGCAGGAGGATCACATGTTTCAACCCAACCTGGACAATTTAGGAAAACTTTCTATTGTAATAAAAAATTTAAAAGTTCTGGGGATATCACTCAGTGTGAAGCCCTAACACTGGAAAAAAAAAAAGACTATCGGCAAATAGGTCTGACAGTTGTAAAAAAGAAAGGTCACACCTTTTACCCCTAAACATGCACTTAACTATTTTATTAAACAATGATTCTTGCTAAATTATAATTATGGACTGTGTTATTATATGTTAAGAACAAAACCTAACAAATGCTTTCCAACTGTGCAGAGCCTCTACCACACACGATTCTTCATTTTCCCCATTTGTTGAAGGCTTGTGAAGCATGTGCCACGTGTCTGTCCACCACTGCAAGCTCTCATGGGCAAGGGAAATCACAGAAGGGGCACCTGGGTTTTGTTTTGTTTTGCTGAAATAAGGTCTGACTCTGTAGTTCAGGCTGGTCTCAAATTCATGGTGATCCTCCTGCCTCAGCCTCCAAGTGCTGGCTAACGTCTCTGAGGGTCAGAGAAAGCTTCTGGACTAGAAAGCTTCTCAGTCAAAGTCACACAGAAGGCTGAGACCTGAAGCCTAGTCAGGCAAGTACAGGAACAAAGGAAGGTGAAGAAAGAAGTTCCCAAGCAGAAGGGCCGGGGCAGGAAGGACTGTCTCTGGGGAGTTTGCTTGGGGTAGCTGCATAAAGACGGGGAGAAGGGGAGGGAGAGAGACCAGAGGCGGGTAGGGCTCTGTCGCAAAGCTCTGTTGCGGAAAAGTCTTTACCTTGGCTCTCCCGGGAGGGACAGGAGGATGCAATGAGAGGTCTACAGGCTGGTCTGTAGCTCACCAAAAAGGAGCGACTTGGGGCTGGGGAGAAATGAGATTCCGGAGGAGTCTGTGTCAGTCAGATCAAGACAGCGGATGGATTCTGGATGAGAAACGAAAGAAGATGAAGAGGCTGAAGCGGGAAGATTCTGGGGCCATAAGTCCCTGCAGGCACAAGGATGCAGGTGGCAGGAAAGGTGAGTTCTAGAGGAGGGCCCCTGGCCCTTCTGCTTGGGAACTTCTTTCTTCACCTTCCTTTGTTCCTGTACTTGCCTGACTATGCTTCAGGTCTCAGCCTTCCATGTGACTTCGACTGAGAAGCTTTCTCTGACCCTCAGAGATGTTAGCCAGCACTTGGAGGCTGAGGCAGGAGGATCACCATGAATTTGAGACCAGCCTAAACTACAGAGTCAGACCTTATTTCAGCAAAACAAAACACAGCCTGGGGGACACACGGACAAGCAGGCTCAGGGAGTGGGGGGAACCTGGCCCTCAAAGGACACGCAGAGCTGGGACATTTGCCTAAGGACCAGACGCAGAGTAACCAGGAAGGCAGGCGAGGAAAGGAGTGTGGGGTCCAGAGGCTGCTGCGTCAGGAAGGTCCACAGGAGCCGCTGTCGCTCCACCAAACGTGTTCTTCAACAGAGCGCAGCACCGAGGGGGTGAGGGAGGATCTGGATCGGGCCTGCGAGGCGGAGGGAGGAGGCACCTGCGGCCACCAAAGGGCTTTCACTGAGATGAGTGACACTTAAACTTGTCCAGTGTTATTATTGCTCCCGTTTTTATCTAGAGGAAATGACTTTCCCCAGATCACATATCTAAAAAGTGGAGGCAGAAATTTAAACACATTTGCTAACTCTTTCCACAGTATCTCATCTTGGTAGCAATAAAGAGACCTTCACTGGTGCATACAGACTGAGCCCAGGCTGCCTGAGCCCTTGGATGGCCACAGCACCCGAAGGGAAGAAGCTGGAAGGCTGAAGCCCAGTGCTCCCGCATTTATGGCCCATACGGTCCAGATGACGAGGACACTGCTACCATCACAAAAAGGTGCTGAACATCTCCCCGTGACCTTACAATAAAAGATCTAAACTCTAAAACTACACACTCAAAAAGACAAGTGTCCTTTTACATTTCCACTATTCAACTTTCACAGAGCCTCTTTTCCTCACCTGGTGGTGGAATTTCACCATTTTATTTCCAGAAGAGCAGTTGGGCTGCAGGCCACCAGGGGCCCTGGGCTCTGGGGCATCTGGGTTGGGCCCAGCGGCCCCCGCCAGACGCCAAGAGGGGCTTGAAGTTGGGGTCCACAATCGGCTGATGCCCAGCGGGGGCACCGCTGGATGGCACCACAGCACACAAAGTGCACTGGGCTCCAGGACCAAAAGGAAGCAGAAGGATAACAAGGGAGGAAGAGGATAAAGAGAAAGGAAATGACCTATGTTTCATCTCTGTCTGGACGGATAATAACTCAGCATTTTTAATGTCTCTAGCCTTTTAACCCAGTGGCTTCAAGGGCCAGTGTGCGAGACCAAAGGAGACTTAAGTCATCACATAGAGTAACTGCAACTTCACTTGTCTACTTACTGCTGATAAACTGACCGTGTCTTGATCAGTGCTTTATTACACGAGTGATTCACAGACACGCATTCTCTTCACAGATATGCCTTGTGTTCCCACAGGCTCCCCCACCACTATGCCGCATCCCAACCCCAAAACTTGCCCTGGTTACTCATGAAGCCCCCCTGCCTTCTGCTGCAAATGAACAGGCAGCTCTTTCCAGACCTTTCTAAAGCCTCTATTGACTGTGTTGTTCCAAAGGGAACCCCATTCTCATCCATTTTGAGGGTTTTTTTAATAGCATTCATCAAGCCAGGGTTGATACTTCTGCAATAATACTAAAATTAAACAAAAACTTCAACAAGCTTCCAGAGAGGGGTCAGAGGCCTTGCTCTGCCTTCCAGGATCAGGTGACTCACTCTAACTAATCTAAGGAAGGTCTAAGCCATGTTGTTTCTTTGGAAATTTATATTCGAGTTCTGCCGAGGCCCTGGCTCACACTTGCCATTAAAACTGACTGCAGAGACCAACGCCGGCTGCAGAAGCCTCAGGCCACCGCCAAAGTGTATTTCTTCAGCTGCCAGATCGCTGACTGATAACAAGGTCAAGATAAAGCCAATAATTTAAAACATTTTTTTTCCAAGAAGAAAAACAAGTGCCACATTAAAAATTCTAAAGAACTATTCTCAGCGAAGACATTCCAGCAGTTATTCCTCACCTAAAACTAAGAGAAACTTGTTTTGGTTTTTTTGAGACAAGGTCTGTCTTGCTTTGTGGTTCAGGCTGGCCCTGAGCTCACTATGTAGCCCAGGCAAGCCTGGAACTCAGCAATCCTCCTGCCTCTGCCTGCGGAGTGCTGGGATTACAGGCGTGAGCCACCACACCCAGCCCTGTGGTACGTGGTATTGATTGCTGGTGGGCATGAGTCATCACGCCCAGCATTGTACATGGTTTCCGGGATCGAACTCAGGGCCTTGTGCTTGCGAGGCGAGGCGAGACAGGCCCTGGAACCACTGAGCTAAAGCTCCGGCCCAGCAAGGAACTTGTTTTTAAATAAGCTGCACCTCAATCAACAGTATGTCCCCTCTTCATATCTGCACCCTTCCTGCTTCTTTATTGGATCCGCATTTGCCACAAGTACAACTGACCTTCTGTCACCTCAAGGATGCACATGTGACCTAACGTACCCAATCACACTAAAGGGAAGGACCTGTTTTCTGGTAAATGAAGCAGATCACCCCAGGGGCTGCTGGCAGCCACAGTGCAACCATGCAGATCACCAACCTGAACTGCATGGAAAGTATCCGAGGACGGAAAGGACTCAAAGGTTTGGGGAGAGGTGAGTGACCGAGTCAGCCCACCTCTGTGCTTCTCTGTGCTCCCTTCTCCACCCCAGAAGGGAAAGGAGGGTCCTGTGCATGCTAAGCAAGGGCTCCACTGCCCCACACCTCCAGACCCAACTTCGGTCCTATTACTCAGTGAGACACAGACCGTCCTTACTCCCTAAAGCTCCATGAGTCATGATTTCTGCTATGTTCTCCAAGCTGCTAAACACCAACAAAGGGGGTTGATCTGGTTCCATATCTGACCTACACATTCCATTCTGAGAGGTTTCTTTTTTTCCATCACTGTCAAGTTTGCATTATCTAGTTGCTATATGTACATGAACCTTATATACATTTTCCTAGGTTTTGAAGGAACAATTTAATGTTTTTTTTTTTTTTTTTTTTTTGCTTTTTGAGACAGGGTCTCGCTTTGTAGTTCAGGCTGGCCCTGAGCTCACTATGGTGCCCAGGCAAGCCGCCGCGAACTCAGCAATCCTCCTGTTTCTGCCTCCCGAGTGCTGGGATTACAGGCGTGAGCCACCTCGTCCGGCATTGTGGTATGCGGTGTTGATTGTTGGTGGGCGTGTCTCCACGCCCAGCATTATATGTGGTTACTGGGGATCGAACTCAGGACCTTGCGCTTGCGAGGCAGGCGCCTGAACCACTGAGCTAACCCTCCGGCCCCTTTAATGGATTTTTTTAAATGTAAAGGGATTTTATTAAACAAACAAAAGAATATTCAAGTTTTTAAAAAAGATTATTACATAAGACATCATCAGATCATAGGTGATGAGGGGCAGACACACACAAAACACACACAAACACACATGTACACACATGCCCACGTACTATATTGTACTATACTTATCCATGATTAGACAGACATATTGACACGTCAGTGCTCAAAATAATAAAGTGTTAGCCCTAAACTATTTCTATAATCTATAACTGCTAAGTAGGAAACACGTCCCAGATTTGTTTTGCACAGGAAGCCTGGAGTGTACTATTGCTGGTCGTTGGGAGTGTGAACAGCACATAAACCTCGCCCCTGGGTCCCTTCCTACTTCCCTCATCTATGTCTTCTCACCCCCTCAGGACTCCAGTAGTCATTCTTGTGAGCAAAATCAACTTAATCAAACAGGATATAGAAATCTGGATGGCTCTGGGCAGAAGAAACTCTTCATAAAATTCGCAGTTCTATGTTAATACAGCGCACTGAAAAGTTGTGGTAAGTACCATTCAGCTTCTGAGGAGAATCTATTAGGTAAGGGCAGAGAAAGAAGAAAAAAATTATTTAAAAATGATAATTCATGGGCTGGGGATTTAGCTCAGTGGCACTGTGCCTGCCTCATAGGTGAAAGGTCCTGAGTTTGATCCCCAGCCCATGAATGCTAGTTTCACATAGCAACAGAGAGCACAATCCACAGGCAAAGGTAAGCGTCACCCACAGCCTGAAGTAGGGTGACCTCTTCATCTACCCACCCGCATTTGGGAAGGAAAATGGATCAGTCCGGAGGCAGAGTCAGGCAAGGGGAGCCAGGTGGGAGGGCTTTCCAGTGCCTGTGAGAGGCAGCAAAACCCCTGAAAATGCCAGAGTGCTCTCCAAGAAACCTTCTTCTCCACCACCCCTCCAAATTCATGTCTGCTGTCCCGCTGAACAGTGGGAAGACACTTATTCCCTAAATGCTCGCTTTTATTTCAATAGCTGAATGAAAAGCTTTGCTTGGGCTTATTTTGCTGGGTGACATCATACAAAAAAAAGCTGTGAACAGGGGCACTTTTGTTTGAATTTGTGGTTCCTCTATGAGGCCACAGCTGACTGACCCCCTCAATCCAAAAAAAAAACTTCCTTGCCAATTCATTTGCTTCAAACACAGCACAGCCGAGCGAGTCTGGCCAGCCCTCATACCAAAGCCCACAGGGCTGCAGGGCACTTCTGTGCCACCTGTGACTTCTGGGAGCCCAGCCGTCAGGCCTTCCCTGCACAGCACCAACCCAACCTTCCCGCCCTCCCTGCCTTCAGACACGGTCCTCGCTGGAGCCTGTCTCACTCCACACACTCCCTTACAGCCCAGTTCTGCACTCTGATGATGATTAAAATTAAGTTTTAGCCTCAGATTCTGTTGTATTGTGGAGAAAAACCATCACTAAGAAACACAGGAAAACTTAAAACAGCAGCCCAGCAAAGAACACATTTGACTTCATAGTACATGAATGGGTTAGAAAGCACAACCACTCTGCTACAGCAAAGAGAGAGGAGGGAATTAGTGAGGTGTCAACAGCTATGAAAAACGCACTTCAGAGACATCTACAGTCCAGGTGCTTTCCATATACAAAGGCAAAAGAATAAGAAATTTCACATGTAAAGAAGACAATTTAATGATTGTTCAAATACAGGGTTTCTTCAGCTAAACCTACATGTTCAACTGTGCTTACTCCCAAATCAGAGTAAGAAGGGATTTTCTCTTTGTTCTCACTTCTATGGAGACATTTATGTGTCTTTCATGACACAAACATAGGGGTAAGGTGTGATATGTGATTTTGGATACTGATGTGGAATGAATGCTTCTGTCCCTCTAAAATTCATGAGTTGAAACCCTAAACTTCAATATGATGGAATTAGAAGGTGGGGCCTTTGAGAGGTAATTAGGTCAGGAGGCTGGAGCCCCCACGCATGGGATTAGTGCCCTTACAAAAGGGACCTTAGCACTCTCTCTCTTTCCCTCACATGAGGGTACCAAGAAATCCAGCCTGTCCATACCAGAAATACAGTCTGCCCTTACCAGAGCCCAGCCATGCTGATAACCTGATCTCTGATTTCCTACCACCAAAAATGTGAGAAAGAACCTTCAACTGCCTACAAGACAGCAACTCTATGGAATTTTGTTATAGCTACCTGAATTAAAGAAGACATTCTGATCAAGGTCTGTTAGTTGCCTGTTGGATTACCTGCAAATTTAAATAGATACATCTTTCCTTTAAGTTATTAGTAGGATTAAACTAAAGAAATCATTAGGTTCATTTTGGGGGTCTTACCACTGTCTTTAAAGCTTACAGTCACTAAAAGACATCTTAAATAAAAACCTAATGGACTTTTTCCAAGAAAGAGAAGCTAAGCACACAAAGGAAAAGGGAAGCAACGGCCAGGTGCTTTTCAGGGGACGTTCTTCCAGCAACCTTGGAGGAAAAATAGGAAGAGTTCTCCCCAGGACAAGGAAGGAGAACCTGGTCTATTTCTAGTTCTTATGGTGTTGGTTTCTCCAAAGTTGTGCCTTTTTCTCTTCACAGTATGGAAAATGCTCAAGATGTAAGGACACACGCACCTGCACACAATCCCCAGAGCACGTGTGAGGGTGAGACACAAACGACCTCCTGGGGCCCCACCATCGGTGTCCCTAGAACATGTTCCCTTTGGTGAACTTGGTACGTAAGCAGTGGGTGTTGCTTGGCAATGCCTTACTCTTCTTTCCTTCTGTAACCACATGGTCGGTACATGAGCAGTGCTGTTGTGCACGCCATAAATACAAGTTAAATGGAAAAAAAAGGAGGCTTCAAAAGCCAATGTTTTTCATCTTAACTAAGAATATCCATCCCTCCCATCAACCCAAAAGACCTCTGTAGGACCAGCAGAACTGGATGTAAAGGCACAGACACTAGCAATTTTGCATGGAAATGAAATCATGGGTACAAATCGTACGTTTTGTACATCCTTTCATTCTCCGGCTGATGTATTTTATTAGCTCATAAAAGCCATGATTTTCCTTTATCTTGCTTTGGAATTATACCACCTGGTGTCCACTTGTTTTATGGCTTTTCTTTACAAGTGAAGGAATATGGGTGTGTGTATAGAGGGAGATGATACTCTTCAAACATTGCCAGGATAAATCCAGCTCCTATGCACAGTTCCAAAGACAGCATGGGACTAGGAATCGTCAAGTGGCCGCTCATTCATTTATTCAATAGATTGCATAGTCTGTGCCAGACACTGTCTCAGCTGCTGAGGATAAGGCAGCAGCAACAACAGCAAAATAAAGTTACATTCCATGGAGAAAGATACTAATAATTTTAAAAATACATAATGTGGGGCCGGAGATTTAGCTCAGTGGTTCTGGCATCTGCCTAGCAAGTGCAAGATTCCTGGTTCGATCCCTGGTAACCACATACAACAATACCAGGCGTGGTGGCTCAGGCCTGTAATCCCAGCACTTGGGAGGCAGAGGCAAGAGGATTGCTGAGTTCGAGGCTTATCTGGGCTACATAGTGAGCTCAGGGCCAGCCTGAACTACAAAGTGAGGCCCTGTCTCAAAAAAAAAAACCAAAAAATTAAAATAAAAAAAATAATGTGGCAGGTAAAAGTTCTAAAGGAAAAATAAAGATAAGGAAAGGAGGGAGTGCAAGGATAGAGTAAGGGATGACTACAAATGCTATTTCACATATGAAAAATATTAACATATTTATTTCATATTCTGTGCTAAAGTACTCAAAAGCAAATGGCATATCCTGATGTCTACCTTAAAAACTTCAGTATTCTCTAAAAAGGGAAAACATTTTTCTTTTTTCTTTTCTATATGCTTGTTTGCTTTGGCGGTGGTTTGGTGTATTTAACCCAGAGCCTTTGCACTGAGCTACAGTGGCAGCCTGTTGTGACTTGTATCTAGATGTCCCCCCAAAGCCTCAGGTGGGGCTTTTCGGAGGTGGTTGCATCTATAGTGTGAGATGTGGGGATTGAGTGTGCTGAGATGAGGGTGTGTGATGTCTGAATCAGTCTACCGGCTCATTTGGCATTGTCCTGGGTGTGGATAATGGCAAGGCCCTCCCTGGGTGTGGGTGGTACCACCCAAACATCCCATAGCCTGGAAGGGATGAAAGCAGGAGCCAGGCTTCACTGATTTGTTCCCCCCTGCCTGATGCCACAGACCTTTGCTCTTCTGCGATGCGCTTCTGCCATGCCACCTTACCTCGCAGCCAGCACACTATGGACAGAAACTTCTAGAAACCGTGACCTAAAACAAACCTTTCCTCCTCTTTTAATTTGTGGTGTTGGATATTTTGTCTCAGAGATGAAAAAGTAAGACATAGCCCTTATTTTTTATTTTATTGAACTGACTGATGGATAGGCTCTTATGAAGTTGCCCAAGCTGGGCTCAGACTTCCAATTCCCAGGCCACATGCCCAACTAAATTATTTGTTTTAATAGCAGAAAAGGAAAAGAGATCCACTAAAATACTGGAGTAGCTTGGGCCACCAATTTCAAAAGGCACTGCAAAGAACTATTCAGCTAAGCTGGTCTCAAGGACAAATCTTGAGGATTGTTTAATGGCTATTACAAAGTCTTCTTAAAAATAACTTTTATGGGCTGGAGATTTAGCTCAGTGGTTCCAGCACCTGCCTCACAAGTGCAAGGCCCTGAGTTCGATCCGATCCGCCAGTAACCACATACAATGCTGGGCATGAAGACTCACACCCACCAGCAATCACAGCAATCAATACTACATACCATAGTACCAGGCGTGGTGGCTCACACCTATAATCCCAACACTCAGGAGGCAGAGGCAGGAGGATTGCTAAATTCAAGGCTTGCCTGGGCTACATAGTGAGCTGAGAGCCAGCCTGAACTACAAAGCAAGACCCTGTCTCAAAAAAAAAAAAGAAAACTTTTATATAAATGTTTTACATTCTCCCCTTTACTATCATGAACAATCTCATACCGACAGGTTGAAATTTATTATGTTTGTTGTATTTTTCAGTCATTTATATTACAAAAGTAATGCGACACAGAAGTTTATCATGATGGAAGAGGTAACTTCAGCAGGGATTCTTAATCTGAAATCTTTGCACACAACACACACACACACACACACACAGAGGCCCTGCATACACAGAGGCACACAAAAGGGGTCCGCAGGTAAAATTCAGAGTATCTTCAAGCTTGGATGGGAAAAAAATACATCTTTCTTTTCACCAACAATTAAAACTTCACTTTCCTTTCTGGTAGGAATGGAGGCCGCAAGTCAGAAGCACCCACAGAGCTGTGAGGCTGTTAACACTGAAATCATCGTATTCTCAAGTGAAAATCTGGGCAGCATAGCTATTTCAAAATACCATTCACTCTTAGCACCTTACTGAAAGCATTTAATATTAGAGGAATTGCCAGTACTTGCTATTTAGTACACTAGTGAGCACATTACATAGGTCGTGCCACAAATTTGATTTTAATGTTTTCTAGCTATATTTCAGTATAACTGATTTCTTATAAAGTGATGCATTTAAAGCACAGCTCAAGGACACATAATTTTCTTAAGGAACTGGGTGGGTATTCATAGGTTTCAAAAACACCATAGTTAGGGACCTCTGGGACATAATTTTCTCATTCCTGTAATTCCCACCCTAACTATCATCACACCAGAGTGTGGTGTCCCAGGCTCCTCCTTTATGTGGACAAACACGCATATAAACATATAGGAGTGTAACAAGTATACTATGCTCTCAATCTCATTTTCTACTTACATTGTACAACAGATTTATAAATCTCTACACAATTCAGTCAGTCATGCTATTCTATCTTTTAGCCATCAGTTCTACTTATAAAATACTTGTACCAACAACAAAATCTTCAAACTTAGCCATAAGATTGATTTTGTATTATGAAATCTGTGATAATGCAGCTAGTATTTTTGTGCTTACTATGGGCCAAATGCTGAGTACTTTACATAAACTCATTTTAATTCTTATAATTACTAAAGTAAGACATTGTTGTGGTTTCATTTATAGTAAGAAAACCAAGCCACAGGGCTGGGGATTTAGCTCAAGAGGTACTGGGCCTCTCTTGGAAGGATAGAGTTCAATCTCTGGTGCTGCAGAGAGAGAGAGAGAGAGAGAGAGAGAAAAGAAAACCAAGACACAAAGTAATATTCTGTCCTTTAGCTTCCAAAATTTGTAATTCTAGTTACAAATTCAAATGAATAAAATATACTGGGGAGCTGGAAATTTAGCTCAGTGGTTTCAGCACCTGCCTAGAAAGCACAAGGTCCCTGGTTCAATCCCAGGTAACCACATACAACAATACTGGGCATGGTGACTCACGCCCACCAGCAATCAATAGCACACATCAAAATGCCAGGCATGGTAGCTCACGCCTGTAATCCCAGCACTGGGGAGGCAGAGGCAGGAGGATTGCTGAGTTTGAGGCTTGCCTGGGTTATGTAGGGAACTCAGGGCCAGCCTGAACTACGAAGCAAGCCCTTGTCTATAAAAAAAAAAAGTGCTCACTTTAGCAGCACATATATTAAAATAGGAACGATACAGAGATTAGCATGGCCCCTGCACAAGGGTGACATGTAAATTCATGAAGCGTTTCATATTTTGAGAAACTGAAGATTTTAATAAGTTCTAGAATGTATGATGGATATTGTGAAATACAAAACATTAAAAGGGAAATGTGGTGGAGGAGGGAATAATGAGGGATAAAGAAAAATTGTGATGTTAATTAAAAAAGGGAAAACATGTATTTAGGGGGCAAGGGGTTGTTGGGTAGGTAGGGGAACAGGAAAAAATGATAATTAAATTGTGTCATATACTGATACAAATTCCCAATACTGCGTGTGATCATGATGTGTACATACAATGTACCAAAAAAGATAAAATTTTTTAAAAAATCTTGATATAATTCATAAGAGCTCACAGTGGCCAGAGTAAGATTCATCTTCCAGTTAGCAAAACTGCAGAAACAGTATCTTTTTTAGTTCTCTGGACTCCACTAAACAGAGATAAAATAACCTTCCCGCTACTCTGTGTCTGACTGAACATCCTAGCAACGTGACATCATTAGCTTAATCAAGACAAGAAAGCTTCCCTCCCTTCTATATCAACTCTAATGCTTTGAATGTCTGTGTAACCGAGGAAGTAATTGCAATGCCGAGCTAATGAAAACTTGAGAATCACTGGCTGTACCGCAAAGCTGGTTTACTGATGAGACCAGCGAAATGCCTGTAAATCATCCAGCCCAGGAAATGCTAGAACCAAATGTTTCCTTCTGCTTCCTTTCCTATCCCAGAGGCAGCGCGGGGAAGCTGAGGTGCCCAACGATCCTGGTCTTGGGTCTCCAAGCTTTGTGTCCAGGCTCTTTGATTCTCTCACCCTCAGTTTCTTCATCTGCAAAAAGGGTAAGTCACTACCCATGGTCACCAGACCACTGTTGGAATTAAAGGAGGTATCTGGAAACCACAGAATATATAAATACTTAGCTATGTCAACTCTCAAAGTCATTCTATTAGATGGCAATAATACTACAGTTAACTCTGTAGTTGGGAAGACAGCCTGGAAATTAGGTCCTAAAACTATGCCATCTGCTACCTTTAAGACTTTAGGCAGCCGGGTGTGGTGGCTCGCGCCTGTCATCCCAGCACTCGGGAGGCAGAGGCAGGAGGATTGCTGAGTTCGAAGCTTGCCTAGGCTACATAGTGAGCTCAGAGCCAGCCTGAACTACAAAGCGAGACCCTGTCTCAAAAAAAAAAAAAAGACTTTAGGCAAGTGTAATCATTTCTTTCTTTCTTTCTTTCTTTCTTTCTTTCTTTCTTTCTTTCTTTCTTTCTTTCTTTCTTTCTTTCTTT
>PVIC010029134.1:9729-22843 GCA_004025085.1 Thryonomys swinderianus
CATCTCAAAATCACATATAACATTGGGAAATTTGTACCAGTATATGCCACAAGTTAATTCTCATTTTTACCCATATCCCTACCCACTCCCCCCTCCTCCCCCCTTATACATGCTCTTTTATTTTCTTTCTGTATCATATTTATTCCTTCCCCTCATCACATTCCCACACCAAGTTTCCTATAGAAATATTCCACTCTAACTGCTAAATTTTGATAAATTATTTTTTGCTTGTTTATGTGCATTGAAAGAACCCCTTGGTGTATTGCTTTCAAATATTGCACTTAATTTGCTTTGCAAGGATGAATTCTACCTATTAACACTGCATTATTGTTTAAAGTCATGGCTGGAATTGATTTGGATAGTATTGTATTATTGACTTTTGCATCCATATTCAATAGTTCTCTGTAATCTTTTTTCTTAAAATTTTTTTGTTAGGCCTTGATACCAGGATAGGTATACCTTAAATGCATAAAACATGTTGGAGAAGTTTCTTTCTCTTTGAGTTTTTAAAATTCTGGAGAGAATGATCCACATCTTTTTAAAAATATTTAGTAGAGTTTCACTACTACAATTAATTGTAATTTAATTTTTTCAGGAAAATCACCTCAATTAGTTTATGATATGATTATGGATGTTTAATAAAATCTGTCCAATCATCTAAATTCTCAAATTTATTATTATAGATATTCATAAGGTTCTTTTGTTATTGTTAATGTGTTCATGATCTGTAGTGTTATCCTCCTACAGATATTTGTAAGCTTCATTTTCTCCCTGTGTGTTATGTGTTTCAGTCTTCATTTATCAATTTTATTATTATTTTTCAACAAACAGTACTTTGTTTTTTAACTTTCTGTTTCATTGACTTTCTCACCTTTTTTATTTCCTTACTTTTGTTAAGGATAAAAATTGGCTCATCTTTTCTAATTTTTTAGGATGAAAACCTTCCTCCACTATTTGAGATCTTTGTTCTCTCCTAACCCACATTTTTTTAATTAAATTCTTTATTGGTACAATTTATATACATCTCAGAATCACACATAACATTGGGGAAGTTGTACCAGTATATGACACAAGTTAATTCTCATTTTTACCCATATCCCTACCCACCCACACCTCCTCCCCGCTTTATACATGCTCTTTTTGCTTTCTGTATCATATTTATTCCTTCCCCTCATCACATTCCCACACCAAGTTTCCTATAGAAATATTCCACTCTATAAAAGCTGTCCTACTTTCTAGAGCTCATTTGCATCTACAGGTGTTCATGCCAAAGAGAAGATCCGGAAATTGTCTATCTGTGGTCTATTGATTTCACTTATTAGTATATCCTCCTGGTGTTATTTGCACCTAAATGGATCGATTTTGTCATTCTTTATGGCAGAGTAATACTCCATTTCATAAAAAAACCACATCTTCTTTATCCACTCTCCAGTTGATGGACATTTGGGTTGTTTCCAAGATTGAGCTATTCACGAACTGAGCTGCTATGAATAAGGGTGTACATCTGTCTTTCCAATGTGAGTTTTTAAATTCTTTTGGGTATATTCCTAGCAGGGGGATAGCAGGGTCAAATGGGACCCCTAGTCCTAGTTTTCTGAGAAATCTCCACACAGATCTCCACAATGGTTGCACAAGTCTACAATCCCACCAACAGTGGAGAAAGGTTCCTTTCTCCCCACAGCCTCACCAGCATTTATTGTTGGTTGATTTTGTGATCGCAGCCATTCTTTGTGGAGTGAGATGAAATCTCAATGTTGTTTTCATTTGCATCTCTCGAATGGCCAGTGATGTTGAACATTTCTTCCTATGTTTCTTGGCTGCTTTGACTTCTGCCTCTGAGAAGTGTCTGTTCATTTCAGTTGCCCATTTTTGAAGTGGGTCTTTAAACTTGGGGAGGCTGATCTGTTTGAGTTCTTTATATATTGTCGATAATAGCCCTTTGTCTGATACACAGCTAGTAAAGATTTTTTCCCATGTTGTTGGTTGTCTTCTAGCAGTGCCAGCAACTTCTTTGGCTGTGCAGAAGCTTTTCAGTAGAATTAGCCCATTTGTTGATTCTTTCTGCTAGTTCTTGTGCTATAGAGGTTTTATTCATAAAGTCTCTGCCTAAGCCAATGTCTCCAAGAGTTTTACCTAGCCTGTTTTCCAGCAGGCTTATTGGTTCTGTTTTAATGTTTAAGTCTCGTATCCACTGTGAGTTTAGTTTTGTGCATCTAACCCACGTTTTTTAATTGCAGATATCATATGTAAACTTTAACCTAGCTCCATCTCACACATTTTGATGTGTTTCATTTTATCATTCAATTCAATTTTTCTCCTACTCATTCAGATTTTGAGGACCTTCCTATGGGCATTCCCTCTCCTCAGATGTTTTACCTTATGCACAGCTCTTGCTTCAGGGTCCTGGAGCTCTTCTATCCGCCTCCTTAAATTGCTGTGCTGCTGCCCTTCTTGGGCCATGCTTCCCTCTGCAATACCAGTAAGTGAAACTACTGTAGCGACCCATGCAAACCATGCTTATGGCAGCACAATCCATATTAGCTACATCTTGGAAGTGGCCTCTGTGTCCAAAAACACAGATGGATGGATAAAGAAAAAGGTAACATTTATACACTACAAAATACACCTCTGCCACAAAGAAAGATACACTTGCATTATTTATAGATAAATGGATGCACCTTGAAATAATATTGTTTTGTGAAGTAAATCAGACACCAGAACTTAAATATTATAAGGCTTCTCTCAAATGAAAATTCCAATGTATAAATAAAGAATAATATTAAATAAATATCAGAAGTAATGACAGATGTTTTGCAGGGGGAAGAGGACAAAGGAGAAAGAGAAGGGAAGGGGATGAATACCAGAATTGAGATGAGCAACAAAACTAAAAATTTAAAAAGAGACAATTATGAAAAGAGTTAAAAGTTCATCTCTCACGTTTGCTTTTACTTAAATATCACTGCCCTGTAGTGCATGTTTAGTTCTTAACAACTCATCTCATTTATTTATCAATTTTTCTTACTTCTGGTGGCAAAGAGAGAACACAAAAAGTTGAGAATACTTAAGAAAGAGGAGAGCCAAGTGTCAGTTGTAGAAAACTTGCCATGTAACTGATGCCTCATTGTGGGGAAATCACAAACAGGAATATGGTCTATTGTAATTGGTCAAAATGGTAGATTGTATTCAAGTTCAGAATTAGGCATCTTTGAACACAACGAAAACCTAGCAAATAGCTTTTGCTTGAGTCGCCAATGCTAAGACCTTACTTATTGAGAGAATTATCCCAGATCTTCTTCTCTGTCACCAGAGGGACCTCTTGCTGGGTTCTGAGATGATACAAATGACTATTGTAGAAGATTATTTCAAGATTGATTACTAATAATGTAGCTAAACACTAAAATGGGCATGAGCAGAACACCAGTGTGCTGTTTACACTCCAATCCAATCAGAGGCTCTGTCACAGCTATTCAGTACAGTGTTCTGATTTTCTGTTCTGATTTTCTGTGGCGGAGGTGGGGCAGATGCAGGGGAGAGGAGGGATGGAGGAAAGAAGGGTCTTTTACTTTGTTCAGAAAATTAAGGTTGTTTAAAATGGTGTACTTAGAAATCTCATGATTTTGTTTCTTGGCTTTGGTATCGTCTCTAAAATAAAGCCTTCTGAAAACATGGTTCTTTAAAATAAAGTGAATTGAAAATCTATAAAGTTGTTTGTACATCATGCTGAGGAAGCTGGGTAAGTGAGTGTTGTATTGGAAAGACAGAAACACCATGGTTTCAGGAGTTTATATAGATCCTTCTGTGAGCTGAATGCCTCTGATAAGCGACTTCACTTCCCTGGGACTAAGCTTTTCATCTATAGATTGAGCGAATCGCTCAAATCCAATATATAAGAATGTAGAATTAATTGAGTGTATGACAGTGTCAATTAACTACATCGAAATCTCAGATCCTTTTAGGAAGACTTTAGGCCCTTGGCTATGTAACTTGGTTATTCTGATCCATATTTTTATCACTATAAAGTAAGTTAGTTAGTTATTATTAGCTACTTACTTCACCCAGTTTTTGAGAAAATTAAATGAGAAATTAAATACAAAATACACAGCTGTAACCTGACAGCACTAATGTGTGTTGTTGATGAACTCTGTTGCTCGGCAAGAATGTGTGATTTTTTTTGTCTGACTAAATGGAGAGACAAAAAGCCAAATATGAAAGACTTAGCGACAATAATTTGGGGATCCAAAATTGAAGCCCCCCTTCCTTTGCTAAAAGTCACAGATCAAAAGATATAGATTCCAAATTTCTAAAACAGAAAGCATAGTAACTTTGATCATCAAAAAAATCTACCTGTTCCCACATTCTTTATAACTAGGTTTTTTGTTTACTTGCAAAAATGGGTCAATTACCATAAGTTTTGCAAAAATACACCAAGCAGTTATTTAACAATTACCTGATCTAGTGCACTCTCCTGGTTCTGTTGGCTAACCAGGAGGCTATGCAGCATGCTTCTGTGGAAAAGATGAAATATGACCCTTAGAGGACATTAAAGAACAAATCAACAAGTACAGATCAATACCTTATAACATTAGCGTCTAAGTGCTGGGGAATCCTTTGAAAAGCTGTCTTCAAAGCAGTATTATAAACTATAATGGTGGGAGTGGTATACTTAAGGGAAGACAAAGAGTAACCGAAATTCAATCGGAGCATTTAAGTTAAACCAGGTAAAAACATGAAAACCAAGTTTGTGCATGTTTGAATTTCCTTTTTTTTTAAAAAAATTGTTTCATTGTGCTCTTGTTTTGCTTTCAATTCTTTTATGAGCTGACTTTATCAATACCTTCTGTAAACTAGCAATAACAAAGAGTCTCACAATAGTAACCTAAAATGAGAACACGAAATAAAATTAAACCATTTGAGCTGGGTGTGGTGGCTTACACCTACAATCCCAGCACTAGAGAGGCAGAAGCAGGAGGATTAAAAAACAACAATACAATAAATTTGTAAAGCAACTTGAACAAAAGAGTAGCATCCCTCCAACAAAAATACATGAAAAGTGTGTAAATTTGGATGTGATGTAAATCCTGTGGATTTTACTGTGATTCCTTCTATGCAGCAGCTGGTATTGTAGGGAGGTAAACTAATTACTTTGTAGGCAGTTAAATAGAGCTGGCCTGGAGGAGCCAATTTGGAAGACAATCGAGGAGCCTTCCCAGGACAATGGAGACACTTTTAGCCTTGCTAAAGAAGAGGCTGACATATCCATGTTGGATAAGTAAGTGATTGATATTCTAAGTACCTATTAATGGCCTGAGGGCGGTGCTAGAGTCTTGGGCCATCCTCCTCAGGAAAGATCCTTTACTAAAAATCCTTGTAGCTTCTTACATGAGTTGCTTTCCCATTGGATTCCCTTATAATCAATACTCCCTAAACAACAGTACTTTCAAAGTTAGTGGTTGACTGTAGTTTTGTTCCACTTTGAAACCGCCTCACCTCTTGGGTTTTGTTCTATAAATAGACCATGGGATAGAATAGGGTCCCTGGTTCACCCATGTTTGGGTCTCCGTTCTGCCCTTCACAGACAGAAGCTTTCTTTCTCAATAATCTTTTCCTACTCTTAGCCATTGCTGTTTCTAGAATTCATTCAGTTTTAAAGAACATAAACTCACATTTCAAATATCTAGCAGATTGGGAGTTAGATTTGCTCCCCTGTATCACTGGGACTGTGTTGGGCAACCAGAAATGTTAATGCATTATCAGAGCCTGGTTGAGTTTTCTTGTCAATTTAAACTCAGCTAAATAACTGAGAATTAAAAATGTCTTAAGACTTAAGAAACTTTCAACATCTCACAGAAACCATCATCTAATGAAAACCTTATATGCATCAGCTACATGAATTAGTCATTGTATGTTTTAGCCTTATCTTTGACCAGCAGTGGTATACTCACTGACAAACATGAAATTCCCTTGTCTGGTTTCCTAGCACATTGACTATAATCTAACTCTATTTTGATTGCTCTAATATTCCTTCTGCCTTTCTTGATTATGAGTAAATGTTAGTATACTACAATAGAATAGAGGATGATCTATTCTGTGCTGAGAATATATATTTCTTCATAGAATGTGTACTTTTTATTCTGTTTGTATACTATCTAATCCTAGGCTCAGTGTTCAGTGGAATAAGAAAATAGGTTAGTGGGTGTTGGGACCAAAGAATCTTCATTTTATGTCGCCCCTATCTCATGTTTTAGCTGTAAACTAACATTGTACTTTATAAAGAAGTCCTGTGTAGATGTGATATATATTCTGTAAAAATAACTTGTGACAACTTGCTAATTGTGCTAATTGTGTGAGGTTTCCTAAAACCCCCCAGGCAAATCGATAAGATTGCTGGACTGGTTGTGCTAAGGGACATAGCTTACATAATTTACAGGTGAGCTAATCAATAGGGCTGTTCCCACCAAGGATTTCCTTTGTTAGCCCTCCCACAAGATGACTGTATTTCCTATTTCCCTTCTACCAATGACCACCTGATAAGTATGATAGATCAAACTGTTAGCCAATTACTAGAAGGTTTAGGTTCCCCTCCTGTGTGTAACCTGAAATGTCCTTAAAAGGAGCCAGTAGCCATTCTTCCTGGTCTCCAACCAAATATTGGTAGACCCACTGCATGCTGTGCTAATATAAGTGCCCTTGTTCATTATATGCATGTGTTGGTCTTCCTCGGGATAGCATAAGCCAAGCCTTACATGAGCAAATCTGTGATTGATGATTGGAAAACCTTTCTTGTTGGCAAAGAAAATACAGAAAACCTGTCTTCCAAGAAGGGGTCAATAGTATCATTTCTGAAAAATAAAACAGAGCCATTCTACAAAAAAGGTACCAGTACTGACTTATGTTTACATTTTTAAATAATAAGTAGCAAATCACAGTATGAGATGTTATATTAAATCACAGGTGGGCACTTTCAAAACAAAAAACTTTCAAAAATTCCTCATTTCAAGGCCAGTTTTGGAATATGGAAATTATGTTTATAAACACTTTCAGAATAGCCATCAAAACATGGAAAACTTATTTCATAAAAGTAGATTTGTTTGGCAGGACAATTAATTTAGTAATTTTCAGAGTATTCCAAAAAAAGACAATGAGGACAAAAACATTTTGACATAAAGGTAATTTGCATCTAGAAGTTTATCAAGATTGTACATTAATGAATAACAGAGCTTGCATCAAACATTAAGTTTTAGTTCTAGTTTGTGTTGTGTGTGTGTATACGTTTTGGGTATGTTGATATTAATATGTATCATTAAGAACATTAAAATATCACTCCTTTAAATTTAAGTGTGGACATTTGGTATCCAGATACATCAGTTTTTCTTATAGAGTTACATTTTGAAGTTTTGTATTTTTAGTTTGAGATACGTTTGACTTCAACTCCTTCCAACCTTACCATTCTTGCAGAAGTGATGCAATATAATATCTCACTGTTGTCTTTTAACAGTCTGCACTTCGACTTATGGGAATACTTGAAACTCTAATCACAGCTGCATGAGAATATATCATCTTGTGGCTTGTTAAAAATCAATTTTTGCATCTGTGTCAGTGAATATATAGAACATAGTCATTCACATAATCTCCCAACAAATTCAGACTAACTTCTCAACCTTTTCTGTGCACTAGTTCAAAATAATAATTTGTTGTTGTATATGCATTACTAAATATGGTATTATTACTACCTGTATACGCACATAGTTCTCAAAGTCTACTCAACGATCACTCAGCAGTTCTGTCCTTTAAAATCTTTCTGCATTTCTTTCTTTTTAAAAATTGAATTCTTTATTGGTACATTTTATATATAGCTCACAATCACACTCAACATTGAGGAATTAGTACCATTATATGACATGAGTTAGTTTTCATTTTTATACATATCCCTACCCACTCCACAATCCCCCACCCCCTATATACATATATTTTCTTTTTCTTTTCAAATCTTATTTATTCTCTTTCTGGATTTCTATGGAACAGTTATTTGTGTGAAAGGTATAAGTGCAGAATTTGATTGTACATGGGTATTTTCTCTGATAATGGAACTAAAATTTGCTTATAAGGTTTACAGAACATATTTTTCACATGAATGTAAACAATTATACCATTGAAATGTGTGGCAAACTGCCGTAAAATGAGTCAATTACTTTCTTAGAGTCTGGTCATCCCTTTGTGCAGAGACTTCGTGTGCAGTATGTTCACAACTGGTTACTGCCTTGTAGTCTGTATCCTGATGTGAACCGTGGTGGCAGGTCAATTTGTGGCTCTTTATATAATCCTCTCCAAGATCTTTCTCACCCAGCCTAGGAATATGACTCAATTTTGTACTAGAACTACTGACATGGACTGGATGGTCAGATCTCACAGAGGAAACTCTATGACTATAATGTCTTGTGGATTATACACTAGCAACAGAGGGGCTTTACACTGTTAGCTTTCACTGCTTAGTTACCTATAAATACAACAGGTACAGTCAAGAAAATTCTGTGAGTAGAGCAAGCAGTCACTTATGTAAGAGGGGAAAGAGGAATCTGCTATGATGTATGTCTTAATATCAGAGTTTATTACTTCTGTCTTCTTAAATATATAAATAGTAACACCAAGAGGAGTCCTTTATAAAACATCTCCGTGGCCCAGAAACTCCGAGTCTCTGGAGAGCCTTTCGAGCTCAGCACGCTTTGCTTTATCATCTCATTATTGATCAGTGATGCTACCTAGTCTTGAGATGTACTTCACATTTTTCAATTAAAATGAAGAAATGTTTTTGTTTGTTGCAGGTACATTTCGTGCAGTTGTCTTGTGGGACTGTGAGAGATGCTGCAGTCTGTGACATGTGGGAATTATCATGATCAACTACTCAGTCTGGATTGCACCCAGTGGCCAAGAACTCTGTGTGGTAGACAGCAAGGGTTGTATTTTTAGAAAGAGTGAACCAGGTAAGTTTTGGGGTGACATCTGATCATTCATCATGGGCTCTAAGAGCGTTAGCTGCCAAAGTGTACTGAATAATGTATGGCCTTTCCGTTTATTTTCTAAGTTCGCTGAAGAGATCGTTGAGGAACGAGCCTCCCCTAGCTTCAGGAGACTGAAGATATAGTACTAATTGACACCCCTTTCTCTCAATAGGAAAGAGCAACTATTTATTTTAATATACACATGAAGCAGGCATTAGAATGAACAGACGCTAGTTTAAGGCAATAGCCCAAAACTGCAAATTATAGAGATTTCTTCTTTAAGTAATTACTGTTAACTGTGACATAATTGGCTGTGCCTGTTATTTTTGGGATTTTTTTAGACAAGTTCTCACTGTATCATTCAGGCCGGCCTTGAATTCACTGCAAAGCCCAAGCTGGCCTTGAACTTGGAGCAATCTTCCTGCCTCAGCCTCCTGAATGCAGGGGTTTCAGGCATGTACAACCATACCTGGATATAGGTGGTTATACTATTGAAGGTGCAGTATCAAAAGTATTACTTTTAAGTACTTACACTGTATACACTATAAAATTATGAATATTTACTCATGGCATTTGGTCTTGTAAAATGTACATTAATTTAGAAGATTACACCGTCACTTTGCCTCTTTTGAGAATATTTATAGTTCTGAATTCTATTCACAAATTATTTAAAATAGTGACAAACAACATACTACATTATTATTGTTCACCTAAGAATATAAAATGTAACACTCTTACTCAAATTTGTATCTAATCTTTCTATTTCATTCTGGAAACTCATCTCAGTTAATTTCTATAATTTTTTAAGTCCTTATTTTTTTCTCCTTCTCTTTGACTTGCTTTCAACCATAAAATATAATTTAAGTGATCAATGATTACCTGCAGAATCCAAAAGTTATTCTCATATTCTGACTTTAAGACAACCAAAATTTTATAGACTATTTCAGTTTAATTCATCAGAAAGCAAGATTTTCTTTAAACCCAAAATAGAGAAAACTTAAAAATTGTAATTCAAAAAACAATGCAAGTTTTTCTATTTCAGATGGTTGATTTCTTTCAAGTTTCAGTGGTGCTGCCTGGCAAGTTCAAGGTCCTGAGTTCAAACCATGGTTCAAAAAAGAACATCTTAAACACAGATTTGAAATTTGTTGGGAATATTCTAGATTACAAAACTAGTGGTAGAAATCTTCATTTGATGAGCTAAACTAGTGGATAACGTTTAGTTCCTTTAACAAACTGAACTACTCACGGTTAGAAAAAGTTTGCCAGTGAATAAATAAAAGGGGAAGCAAAACTCCGGAGGCACTGTTGGACACAAAATCTGGTTCCATGTTTCATAGCATCAGTATATAGCACATAATTACAGCAAGAAGACTCATGATAGGATCCCATAGTTTTAACCTTGTACATTTTAAGTTCTGTGTCCAAAACAAAGTTCACCATGATTGCATTTCTTTCAGCATTTTCAACAAAATTGGGTTGCATGTTAAAACCTCAGAGTTCTGGATAAGATGATGGAGAGGTGGATCAAATTAAGTCTTGGGTATTTTGCTAGTAAATAAACATTCAGTGATGCAATTATTAATTGTCACAAAAGCAGAGCTTGCGTCTATTTGCAGAAAATGTATTTTAATTCTTAAGAATATTTTGTCTTTCTGGACTGTGTAAGTCATCAGTTTGGGGAATGTGTACAGCTAGCAATTTTAATCAAAATATAAAATGAAGAAACATAACTTCTATTCACAAATCCTTTAAAGTAAATCTTGTTCATTATGATGTACAAATAGTGAATTCTGTTGTCCTGTATAAAAAAATATAATTTAAAAGTGTCTTCCGCAATATGGAAAATTTGGCAATGAATTTATACAATTTCAGTTAAAGATTACTTTTAAATGAGCAATGTTTCATTACAGCTTTGTATTTGTATTAGTTTTACATTCTTTCTTGTGCGCAGTAGTATGAATGCCAGTTGCATTTTTATGGTGATCAAGGCTTCCAAATACTGTTTTCAAAGATGTAGCAAAGCTGCAAAATTTTGAACTGTTACTAAGCTTAGAGGCCATTTTTCTTTCTAAAAGCCTTTTTTTCAGTAAAGATTTGCCTCGCTCGGGATTATATTACTAAATGCTCAGACACAGAAGTAACATTAAGCTCTCGAGGCAGGACATCAAAGGTGAGTTTTCCCAAAGCACTCTGATGATAATTTGCCCATGTAATGGGATATGTGTTCTTTAAAATAGTTCATGAAAAACATTTCGGTTATACTTGTGTATGTGATACCTGTTTCTGGCTGATTGCAGAAAGCAGTGATAATCTCACCTGCCCTCCACACTGTACTCTGAGGCCTGCAGAGGTAAATTCTGGAGAATTTAGTAACCCAGCGGATCCCACAGTGAAAAACCTTACCTGAATCTAGTCAATTATCATCTACTGATTTAACCCCAAGTGTTTTTTACACGCCTAAAACTCGTTAGCCTACTACGTTATCAATGCATAGGAAAGTTCCTGTTCATCTCTACTCTTTACCCTCTGAAAAATGCCAACTAACAGGGCATCTTTTGGTGGTGGCAGTACATCTACCCATGTGGAACTTTTCCCTTCTTAAGTTGTAGTTTAAAAACCCTCACACAGGGCCGGAGGGTTAGCTTAGTGGTTCCGGCACCTGCCTTGCAAGCGCAAGGTCCTGAGTTCGATCCCAGTAACCACATAGAATGCTGGGCGTGGTGACTCACAGCCACCAACCGTCAATACCACACACCACAGAGCCGGGCGTGGTGGCTCATGCCTGTAATCCCAGCACTCGGGAGGCAGAGGCAGGAGGGTTGTTGAGTTCCAGGCTTGCCTGGGATACTCAGCGAGCTCAGGGCCGGCCTGAACTACAAAGTGAGACCCTGTCTCTGGAAAAAACAAAACAAAACAAAACAAAAAAACTCACACAAAGGAAAAAAGAATTTAATTTGTTTTTCATCACACTCCTGCTCACGTATAGACATGTGCCCAGTCCCCAAACTCTGTGTATGCTTGAAATTAAACCTCAGACCATCCTCTTGAAATTTATACTTCAATTAAGATGAGGGCAGCTGCTGCCATGCTTTATTTCCCTTCAGAGCCCTGCCTCTCCGGTTGTCCCCTTGCCTTCGTCGTTCTCTTTTCACACCCATCAGCATGTTTCATTCCCCCGGACACCGCTGCATCGCACACACATTTCCACGGCCAGGAAGCCAGCCGAGCTTGCACGGCCCTTCCTGCGAGCTTAAGCCCCGCTGAGCAGTTCTGCTGAAAGGATCACCTCCTTTTCCAGCACAAGGCACATGTGTCAGATAATAGGAACGCACCCGAGCTGTGGGGAAACTGGAGAAGGGACGCTAAAGAAGACACCGCACACAAAACGGTGGCCTCCAGCCCAACCGTGCTTGACACGATCCCGTCATGATCCAAGGCACGCGAGCCCCTCTAGCGGGGGCTCCTCACCCGCAGCGTCCCTTGCACTTCAGTTCCGCTGTCGGAAGTTCCCATCGATGCGAGTCTCCGAGTATCCCGGAGTTGGTATGTTTTGCATAACTGAGTCATTGATTTTCACAGAAGTGCTTTGATAGGCTGGGAAAAGAACAGTGCACTCTCGCTAAAAACGTAAACACAAGGAATTGTTATTATAAAATAAAATGTAAAATTCTTGAGGCCAGAGTTGTGTCTTTCTTAACACGTGTATGTCCTTAAATATACTTATTAAATATGCCCAGTACCTGACTGGAGAAAGGATTATCCAAATCTGTGCTTCAGAACTTTGTAACTTCTATTCTTAGTGGTAGGAGCTGTCTCTTGTTACTGCGAATAGTTGGTACTCGGTTCCCTTTGGCATTATTAAATTAAGAGTATTTTATCCCTTCTTGGTTATCCAGATGGCCATTATTTACAGACAGAGTGATATACATAAGGATAGGATTATGGGGGAGATATACTAAAAATAAAAATAAGAGAAAATGAAACTTTATTTATTTATTTATTTATTTGAGACAGCATCTTGCTTTGTAGTTCAGGCTGGCTGAGCTCACTATGTAGCTCAGGCAAGCCTCGAACTCAGCAATCCTCCTGTCTCTGCCTCCCAAGTGCTGGGATTA
>PVIC010029135.1:0-22772 GCA_004025085.1 Thryonomys swinderianus
CTTTGTAGTTCAGGCTGGCTCTGAGCTCACTATGTAGCCTAGGCAAGCTTCGAACTCAGCAATCCTCCTGTCTCTGCCTCCCGAGTGCTGGGATTACAGGCGTGAGCCACCACGCCCGGCACTGTGGTATGTGGTATTGATTGATGGTGGGCGTGAGTCTCCATGCCCAGCATTGTATGTGGTTACTGGGGATCGAACTCAGGACCTTGTGCTTGCGAGGCAGGCGCCGGAACCACTGAGCTAAACCTCTGGTCCCATTTTTTTTCTTTTTTTTTTTTATTCTTTTCTTATTTACTGGGCTTCTCTAAAGTTATTTTGGGGTTCCAACATTGCTTAGGGTCAGACAGACTGAACCAAAATAAATGCCAATATTATTCATCCTAATGTAGAAATAATTATAACCTTAATTTGAAATAGTTGAAAACTAAGACAAAATGGGAAGGAAAGATAAAGTCTCTTCCTAGGAAGGAATAAAGTAGGAATGGGACCTGGAGAACTCAGGAATGTCCAGGAAGAAGGAAGAGATTTTTGGTAGACTGTTCTGTGTGTCTGTCATTCTCATCACATTCCATTTTAATATGTTTTTTTTTTCATTCCAAAGAATATCTTGCTTCTAAGCATGAAAAAAATCAAGAAAATATCTTTATATAAACTCAAGAGAAATTTCTTGATCCTTTAATTTTTCTTGGCACAAATGTTTTTCAATGCTACTTCTGTCAGATATAATTAACAGGGAGAGGGATAATTCTGCCATAGCACTTTTTCCTTGGACAGGTTTACAGATGATCTGTATCAAAGGAACAACAGATAGCAGGAAGAAAGCTGTCATAATTGTAGCCTCTCTCTTGGAGATAATATTTAAATCAGCACTAGGTTATAACCAGCATCCTGAGTCAGAGAAAAAGGCCTGAAAACTGGACTTCCAAGTAAAATTGAGAACACACTTGCCTTTTAATTTTTAAAAAAAGGAATCAAAAGTCAAAGAACTCACTGAGATGTATGCATTTGCCAGGTGTGCCCATCCAAATAAATCTGCAAGTCTGTACAGGCTGGCAAGTTTACAGCGAGTAAGTTTTTCTCCTTTCACATAGGAGGAGGTATCTGCAGCTGGAAGGTCATTGATAGGTGTAACCATGCCAAGACCTAAGACAGGAAAAAGCATGGAGAGATTCAGAGCCAAACAATGTCTTACCTGGAAATAATATATCAGGAAGTATCTAGTCTTGTAATCATTAGTTCATATAGTGTTTATTAGATTATCTTCTTTCAAAGAAGTGCATCAAGAATAATAGTAAGTATCAGCTATCTCTGCGATTGCCTGGTAAAGTTACATCTTCCAATACTTACTGGATAATGACTATATAAAATCACTAGGGAAGAAATGGTTCCATGATTCCCAAGGTGAAGTGTTATTAAATATTGAGGCTACTGCTAATGGTATGATGAAAAGACCTCAGAAGAAAGATACTTTTCTAGTATTTCTTTTGATTTTTATTCAAACATGAAAATTAAGATAAAAAATCTGGCTTATCCTCTTTTGAATGTGTTTAACAACCCAATTGACAAGTTCAACTGTTAATAATTTCAGAGTTCAACTTATGTTCCGTTTTCATTCCTTTTCTTTTTTTGAGACAGGGTCTTGCTTTGTAGTTCAGGCTGGCTCTGAGCTCACTATGTAGCCCAGGCAAGCCTCAAACTCAGTAATCCTCCTGCCTCTGCCTCCCGAGTGCTGGGATTACAGGGGTGAGCCAGCACGCCCAGCACTCCATTTTCGTTCTTGACCTCTTTACCACCTGGCACTTTTTACTGCTGCCTCTTTTCTAGAATTCTTCCCCAGGCCTATGTGATTATCCTGACACTGCTTCTCTTCTCTTTCTACAAGTTCTCTTCCTCATCCTTCCTCCAGTTGTGGCCCTTTGTCAAAGTTCAGGCTTCCACTACATTCCTTTCTCATCCAACTTCTCTCCAGGAAAACATTACATGCTTAACGCTCCTCACGTTTATTCCTGTGTAATGACACAGTATTTTTATCTCTGACTGTGACTTGCTCCCTATCCTTCAGCTTATTTCTAAGAGCATGCAACACAAAAGCACACACTAAAAGGTTTGACAAGTGATTTTACCTTCTCTCTATTTTTCTTATTTTCTCTCTCCACTTTTCTGGTATTGATGACATTACAAATCCTGCACCCTTAGTGACCTTTAACTCTTAACCTTTCCTGGGCCTCCACAGATGATCTGTCAGCACATTCCACCATTCTCTTCACAAGGGCCCTCCATTTCTGTAGTTGAGTCTGAGCCTTAACTCACCGGTGGTCTCCACAATAATCCCTCTTGTTTTTGTCCCTGCCTACTGTGGACTTTCTCTGTAGGCTCATTCTGAACAGCCATCTGAGACTGCTAATGTACTGCTTTTAATCTGAGAACACAAGCCAAATCAGAACTTTTAAAGAGAAGCCCCAAAGGTGATAGCTAATTGTGAAATGGTGCAAACTAATTCAAACAAGTAGTTTTAAGCATATAGTCAGTTAGCCATACAAAAATAGTATAATTTCTGACATTATCCTATTTCATACTTTCCTCTGCCCTTTCAAAATAACTTCTACTTTTCATACCTCTGCATACAAGTGCCAGGCAAACTGCCTGATTTCTACTTCCTGACATCTGAACATGAGGCCATGGCTGTCCTGCCGCCACCCTCTGCACACTCTGCAGGCCAGCCAGACCCCTGCAGCTCTGTGCTCCTGACACGGAACCTAGGACAGGCACAGTCAGCCCTTCTTGTCTCTCTGTTTCCCCGGCTAGTCTTGTTTGGGAGCCTTGCCTCCTACGTCTGTATCACCTGCCTGAGCAACTTGCACTCTTCTCCACGCCCCCTGTCGATCCTCCCGAGTCAGGCTGTGGCCTGCGAGTTGTCACCACTCAACTGAGCACACTGGAAGTGGGGCTCTGTCCATTTCCCGAGGCAAACTACATCCTAAATCTGCACTCCTACTTTTGTTCAAACTACAAAATCTCCCAGTCCGTTCTTTACACAGAAAATACAGTGACTTCTAAAAATTATTCCCTGCATAAAATCATTTCTCACCAAAGTTAAGAGTAAATTTAAACTTCACACCTCGCTGTGACATGATTTATAAAAAAAAATCACATTTTCTTATGATTTGGGTTTTTAAAAAAAATCTGACTTTATTTGTCCCTTGATAACCAGGCTCCAGACCGTTATTCTTATTTCTGACCCAGACAAGACAAGTCACTCCCACCTTTGTCACCTGTACTACTTTCCTCACCCTGGACACTTTCTTTGCATTCTGATATGGTTCACTCCTATTTAGACCGCAGTTTAATGTCATATCCTCAGACAGTTCTTCTTTGATCACCCCATGGAAGAAACTACTCAGGTGTGCTCTGTCACATCACTCTACCCCTCTATGGAGAGCACTCCACTGTCATCTCATTTAGTCTATTTTCTCTCAGAAAAGGTGTCTCATCTGCATTGTTATCAGCACATTTCCTGTTCCTAAAAGGGAGTGTGGCACAGATATGCTCACTACTCTGCAGAGTGAAGCCAACTAGCACAACACGTGAGTTTCTGCTTTTGCTCTGAAGCCCGAGAACTCAGTCACTGGGGAATCATCACTCTTTCCCTCCCTAAACACACTGCATTTCTTACAAAGTTCTCTCCTTTTCCTTGGCTGTGCTATCTCTCGTTGTCCTCTTCCTTCAATACCAGTGATGGTGAGCCCTTGAGAGCTTCCTGTGATACAGCCCACTGAGACATGTGTATTGCAGTACTGCAGGTTTGCCACCACTGCTTTATACCCACAAGTACTCCTCTGATTCAGGTCCTTATATCTCACTTTTTTTTTTTTGAGACAGGGTCTTGCTTTGTAGTTCAGGCTGGCCCTGAGTTCACTATGTAGCTCAGGAAAGCCTCAAACTCAGCAATCCTCCTGCTTCTGCCTCCCAAGTGCTGGGATGACAGGTGTGAGCCACTACAACTGGCTCAAAGAATCTTTCATGGCTCTTTTCCTTTCCCTGTACTCACATTATCACCTATTAAATCTTTCCTCACCAGATTTTTCATTTTCTTTGCTAGCAGTATTTCTTGGTCTGACAGCAAATATCATGTCAATCAGATCCACTCTTCTCTCGTGTAAGGCCCACGTGAAGCATTACAAATTTACTCTCACTACTGTGTTCTCCTCACTATGATTTTTTTTTTTTTTTGAGACAGGGTCTGGCTTTGTAGTTCAGGCTGGCCCTGAGCTCACTATGTAGCCCAGGCAAGCCTCGAACTCAGCAATCCTCCTGCCTCTGCCTCCTGAGTGCTGGGATTACAGGCATGAGCTACCATGCCTGGCTATGATTTTTTTAAAAGCCTATTCCCTCTTTTTAGAAGATACATGAACTAAATGAAATCCAACTTATATGTTTTTAATATAGATATGGGAAAAAAAAAGGCAGTAAATGTAGGAAGAGGAAAAAAGGAAAAGAAAGCCATCCTTCATCCCTTCAGTATTATTGGGAGCACCTCTCCTCATTCTCTCAGGCTTTGAAGTGAGCTCTGTGTGCATCTCACAGCTGAAACATGTAGTCCAGAAGCCAAGAACTTATGATTCTTGGGGCCTTTCGGTGTTCAACTCACCAAGTTGGTTTTCTAACTGAAGAGTTGTTAAATTAATAAAATTTCAAAATCCTTTTATACCCAGCTTTAACTATTCAGTCATTCAAAGCCTCATCTGTCAAGAGCTGTCTTCTTCCCCCATGTTTTCTTAGTCTACTCTAGCCAGTACTCAGTTCCAACTCTGAGATCACAGGATGACTTATGAAAAGCTCTTTACACAATTTCTTATGAACAACTGTGCAATTTTTTCTCTGTTGTTACCTCATAGTATTAATTAAAATATACTTAGAGGGGCAGGGACCATGTTTTACACTATTCTGTCATCCTTATCAAGTCTAGTAAATGCTTGGTTGACATGCAAGTGAGATTCTAACTCTATACCACACAGGGTATTAGATATTATAAATGGAATGACTGAGCCTGAGGTGAACATGCAGGTAGGGATGTCAGCATTCTAAAGTAGAGAAAAGTATAATTTAAAAAACTCTCCCAAACTGACATACTGAGAGGAGGCGAAGAAAACCCCGAGAAAGAACTGGTCATGATGTAGTCTGCAATCTGTTGTAATGCTAGTAATCCAGTTGGGTTGTGGCCTTTCTTCATCTGTTCTTGAATAAGGCATTCCAGGTCTTCCCGAAAGGCCTGCAATACACAAAAAATAATCACTGAGCACATTTGATTGCACTTGAAGCAGAATAACCCAAACTTGCCCTGAAATAATGATCTTTTCCTCCACTGACTTTTGAACAGCTTTTACCTACACTGTATACAGATACCTGACACAGAGGAAAACTGAAACCCTGGAAGCTGCAGTAGTAGCAGGCCTGCTTTCAGGCTAGGAGGAAAACCATTAGGATTCTTCACTTCCAGAAAAATGAGACAGCACAATATCTGCCCTAGACAGTGCAATGAAACAGCTATAAGTACTGCAACTTGAGCACCAGGTTTGAGCCATGCTGAGCAATCTACCCCAAGCCCAGTCGATGCCACTGGAATCAGGGAAGCCCATGTGTGCAGGGCACCCCGTGACATATGCATAGCAAAAGCTGTCACTAAGACATACAAAGTCTTCCATTTTGACAGCCTCCATTTTATGGTTTCCATGGCAGCTCCTTAGCTCCATGAATTAAGTGCAAAGTAGTAAGAAGAATCAAAACAACTCTCCTTCAACAAAACTACCCTAGAGAAATCACACTTTTCTCAACCTTGGGCTACAATATTCCTGTTCTGGAGTTCTACTACATGGGGGAGGTGCAGAAAAAGGCAGATGTGATATTTTCTGATAATAAGAATATCTGAGCAATTAGGTTTTTTTTTGAATCAGGGTCTCCCTTTGTAGTTCAGGCTGAACAGTTTTCACTAGTTCTCACTGCTTTTACTTCTATAAATTTAAGGCTCATTAAAGGCATGTCAGTATGATTATAAAATTTTGAAAACATCTAACTCCATCAATTATAACTAGTTCACTTACACATTTGAGTGGAACAAAATAAACTGTCTTCTAAAGTATAACCCACTACAGCCAAGAACCTCACCTATGAGCAAATAATTGCTGCAGACTGTGCTAAAAATTGTTGTGAAGGTGGGTGCCTTCATACACAGATGAGGAACATGAGTATTACCATGGTCAAGGCTGAAAGATAAAGAATCACTGAGATAACCCCTTTTTTCTTTTGAGGCAGGGTCTCGTTATGTAGTTCAGGCTAGCTTTGAACTCAATATGTATCCTAGGCTGCTCTTGAATTCCTCATGATTCTCCTGCCTCAGCGTCCCAAGTGCTGGGAGTACAGGCTTGTGCCACAATGCCCAGTGTTATCCTCATTTATCTTCCTATAAACTATAGAAAACTTCTGACACAGACATGGCCCAATCTGCTCTCCTGAAACGTTATGCTCCCTTCAAAACCAAAACATTTAAACTTTTTTTCAGTTCAGAGCAGCTATAAGCAGTATTCTTTGATTTGGTAAAAGGGAAATATTGCAGTTATCTATTATGCATATTACTCATTCCATATACTACAACGGATCTGAAAAGTAGGTATTGTCTATTTTATTGAATGTTCTTGGCCATATTTCTTGCAGGATAACCTAAGTGCCTTTCCACAGATTAAAATGATACAAAAGCTGGGCCTGGGGGGTGCATGCCTGATCTCACTTGGGAGGCTGAGGCAGGATTACTTCGAGTTGGAGGCCAGCCTGAACTCAGAGTGAGACTGTCAGAAGAGAGAGGGAGAAAGAGAAGGTGTGGGGGGAATGAGGAGAGAGATGGAGGAGGATTGAGAGAAGGAGTGGGGTATGGGGGTGGAGGAAAGATACAGGGAGAATAAGAACAGGCCTAGAGAGATTAGAAAGAACCCAGAAAAGAAGACCCTAAGTGGACGCTGTAAAATTGTATACATCTGCTGGAGATGGACCAGAGTTTATTTAAACTCTCAGGGAGTCAACACGAATCAAGACAATCTGCTTAGTGTGCTGCTTTTCAATAGTTTATGCTGGGTAGAATAACAAAAACTAAGACAAGCTGGAAACCTGTTCAAAGCCACATAGCTAGTAAATGTCAGAGTAAGGACACTTCTCTTTATCACACAAGTGGTAAAAACTACCCTAAAGGTGATCCCATTTAGGGTATGTGTTGTGTCACAGAAGGAAGTAAAAACCCTTCCAAAATAAATGATTAGTGATGACTTTAAAGAGAGGTAAAGAAAACAGTTTCAAAGTAAATGAAATTTCCTCAATCTTTTTTTTTTTGGCGGTACCGGGGATCAAACTTGGGCTCTTGTGCTTCCAAGGTAGGTGCTGTACCACTTGAGCTAAATCCCCGGCCCACTGCAGTCTTTTTAATTCAGTTGACAGTTTTTCAATAGGCAAAAATTCTTATAGTGCAAAAGATTTATTTATTATTAACATCTATGACTTATTTTTGGTTTCAAATGATTTTTAAGTATACTCATAATTGCCTAAGTCATAAAACACTAAGTGTAAAAACTATTATTGACATAAAATTTTCAGCTGACTTAAAAACAATTTTTTGGTAAACTTGCTAAGCTTTCATTAGAATATTAAAAGAATAAAAACTTTATGATGAATAATCATTCAATAGATATTAATTCTTCGTAGCTGATCTGTTTCTCACAATTAAGTACTGAAATAGGCAATGACTTGCTCAAGGATCCATAATCAATGAGTAAGTGAAATAAAGATTCAAATCCAAATGTCTCAGTTGGGCACAGGATATTTTTCTTTTCTTGTACTGGGGATCAAACCCAGGGGTGTTCTATCATTTAGCTACATTCCCAAACCCTTTTAGTTTAATTCTGAGACAAGGTTTCTACAAACTGCCAGGGGACAGTTGAACTTCTGAACCTCCTCCCTCAGTGCGGGATTAGAGGCATGTAATCAACCACATCGATCTCTTTTCTAATTTTGTCAGAGCTGGGTTGTATCTCTGAAATTAAATACAGTAAAGCAGCAGATGTGATCAGAAATAAGATGTTGAGTAAACATCTTAGATTAGATTACAGCATTTGGTTGTATGCTGGATAAAGCAAATAAAACTATGTAGCAGTGAGTTAAAACAATTATGAAGGAGTAGGCTCAGGCTGTTTTTTTTTTTCTGTACCAGAGATCGAACTTGGGCCCTTGTGCTTTCAAAGTAGACCCAGTACCACTTGAGCTAAATCCTCGGCCAGGCTCAGGCTAAGATTTTTCCCTCTTGCAGCTAGGAATCTTTCAAAGCACAACTCAAAACTAACTTATAAGCAGGGTAGTAAAGTCACATCCTGGATTTCTCAAGGCAGATTAGCCAACTGTTCTTTGGAGTCCACACTAGTGAACAGTTGGGTTAAAAGATCAAATTAAAAAATTTTACCATAGTATGGAAAACAACCAACAGAGTAAAGAGACATCTTTCAGAATGGGAGAAAATATTCTCCAGATACTCTTTGATAGAGGATTAATATCTGTACTATGTAAAGAACTAAAAAAAATTTACATCAAAAAACTCAAACAGTCCATTTTGTTTTTGAGACAGGAATCTCGCTATGTAGTTCAGGCTGGCCTTGATTCACTGTGTAGCTCAGGGTGGCCTCAAACTCATGGGAATCTTCCTGCCTCTGCCTCCTGTGTGCTGGATTACAGGTGTGAGCCACCATACCAGCTACCATTCTTAATAAATGGACAAAAGAAGTGGACAGATATTTCAAAAGAAGAATTACAAATAATAAGAAAAACGGGCTGGGATTTAGCTCAGTGGTGTTGCACCTGCCTGGCAAGCATAAGGTCTTGAGTTCAATTCCTGGGACCAGAAAAAAGAATTTCAACATCTTTAGCCATTAGGGAAATACAAATCAAAACCACTCTGAGATTCCATCTCCTCTAGTCAGAATGGCTATCTTTAAGAATAAAAGCCCATAAAGACTGCAGAAGATGTGGGGGCATGGGAGCTGGGGAAAAAGAACCCTTCCACACTGTTGATGGGAATGTAATTTTGCACAGCCACTGTGGAATCAGAGAGGTCCTTCAAAACACTAAAAACAGAGCTACCACTTGAGCTAGCTATCAAAGGCGTGAGCTACCACAGCCAGCCCTGTGGTATGTGGTACCTGGGACTGAACTCAGGACCTTGTGCTTGCAAGGCAGATACCAGAACCACTGAGCTAAACCCCAAACTGAAAAACTACTGTTTTAAACTATGGCAGAGACAAAACATGTATCTCCAACTCTTTCACAAACAAAATTTTAAACTTACTAGGCAAACATCTAGGGAGAAATAACCCACAATTGTTTTAAATTTCACTCTTTTTGTTTCTTTGTGATCATTTTTTTTTTTTTTGAGACAGGGTCTCACTTTGTAGTTCAGGCTGGCCCTAAGCTCACTATGTAGCCCACGCAAACCTCGAACTCAGCAACCCTCTTGCCTCTGCCTCCTGAGTACTGGGATTACAGGCATGAGCCACCATGCCCAGCTGTGATCGTCCTTATTAAATGAACTGAGAAGGGAAAATAACATCTATATGTCTGCCCTTTCCCATTATTTAACTTCTCCAAGGTATAAGTAAAATTATAAGTTAATTAAAGATTAGTTAATTAACGATTAATTAATTAAAGATTAATTTACAAGTGGAAAAACATGAGTATAAAAATTAGATATTCTACTCAAAGTGATACTGCTAAAGGCTAGTAACTCAGTGGCAGCCTTATCTTTTTTTTTTTTTGGTAGCCTTATCTTAAATGGAGCTTAGTGGCAGAGTGCTTGCCCAAACAAGCCCTGTCTTTAATTAATGGGGAGACTATAAAAACAAAAACTCTCACATGAAAATACAGTTTAATGCTTTTTTATTATAGTTTGAATTCAATGCTACTCTTTGAAGCAGCCCCCCCATCTCAGTGTTTAACAGCTTTTAACAAAACCTGAATTTATTTCATTCTTTTAGTTACTTTACACTATCTGTACAATAATCATTTGGTTAATAAGTTAGTTCTTAAAAGTGGGGTTATTTAGAATAAGAAATAAGGCAATTTGTATCTATGTAATTAAAGCACCATTTATTTGTAAACACAGAACCTCAGGTTTATATAATGTAATATCCCTCATCAGGACTTCTTTGGTTAATCTCTATTCAATTTGGACAGGGTTTTTAAATAACTTGGTGCTGTACTTTTAAAACTGCTCAAAGCTTGCATGGCTTTTATAACTTGTACTTCAATGTTTTTGATCAAGATCCCTTGGATGGGAGAACTACTCAGAATGGAATTCTCTTGGCTGTAGACTCAACTATTAAATTCACAAGGGCACAACAGAAATGATTTACCAGGGCTCTATGCCTCTATGCTTAATTGAAAAATACTGAAGCTGGAAACCTAACGTAACCTTAACCTGGGCATCATGTGTCTGTGTGTGCTAAATTCTATCTTAGGGGATCTATGATTGGCATTCTGCATAGAGCTATAATTTATTTTGATTCATATATGAAGCTGTTTGCTTATTTTCTATCACTTATATATATGACCTGTGCAGGTCTACCAAGGGTTTGTAAGAAAACTAACAAATCAATTGAATATCATTTAAAAGTCTGCATACTGCTGTGGAGATAGAATTGTCAGCCTGAGTTGAATTTATAATCCACTTTTAATCTGGTTGATTTGGAGTATGTACACATGTATACCTATATTAAGTGTATCACCTTAAAGCTGCCAAATCACAGACCTCAAAAACTTTCTATGCTTTCTTTCTATGCTTGTCTGTAGCCAAAGGAAAAAGGAAATGTGTGCATGAGACATTCCCAACTTCTTAGTTCCTATGATTTTTTTTTTTTTTGAGACAGGGTCTCACTTTGTAGTTCAGGCTGGCCCTGAGCTCACTATGGTGCCCAGGCAAGCCGCCGCGAACTCAGCAATCCTCCTGTCTCTGCCTCCTGAATGCTGGGATTACAGGCGTGAGCCACCACGTCCGGCATTGTGGTATGCGGTGTTGATTATTCGTGGGCATGTCTCTATGCCCAGCATTATATGTGGTTACTGGGGATCAAACTCAGGACCTTGCGCTTGCGAGGCAGGCGCCGGAACCACTGAGCTAACCCTCCGGCCCCTTAGTTCCTATGATTTGAGTGATGGCTATTATCTTCTTCACAGATATTTAGTGAATTTGGTACCCTTTGAGGGGACTGAAATTGTCTGTTCTTTAGTGAAACATTATATCCAGAACTATACAAAGAAAACATACTCTATAACAATACTACTCTGTTAATCAAGCTTTGAAAATTGAATATATAAATTAGGTGTCCATTACTTTGTTAAGCAACTGGCTATTCTGTGCCACATCTCTTTTAAACTGAGGGTAGTTTAAGATACCTCCTACTTCATTATGTCAAAGTTTCCATAGGTGAAGAAAAATTTACAGTTGTAATTATTTCAACTCACAGGGCTCTGCAGAATCTGAGTAACTCGTTTCCTCTGCTCCATCATATTGAAGTCTTGTCGGAGGTCAGGAGACATGTTTCTCTCCCGAAGGTATTCTGGATCATTTTCATTAATTCGGTCAAAATATCTCTCTTTGTGAGGCATACTAGGAGGAGGAGGAGTGGTAATCACTTCTTGGCTGGTATCTGAACTCATGTTTTAAGTCTGTGTACTCCCCTTGTTCTCTACATAATAAAACAAAGAAAAGAGGACATTCATGATAAATTCTTTCAAATTTTGTATGAGTGAGTCAGCTTAATTTTTATTTTTTTTGCTTTTTTTTTGAGACAGGGTCTCGCTTTTTAGTTCAGGCTGGCCCTGAGCTCACTATGGTGCCCAGGCAAGCCGCCGCGAACTCAGCAATCCTCCTGTCTCTGCCTCCCGAGTGCTGGGATTACAGGCGTGAACCACCACGCCCGGCATTGTGGTATGTGGTGTTGATTGTTGGTGGGCGTGTCTCCACACCCAGCATTATATGTGGTTACCGGGGATCGAACTCAGGACCTTGTGCTTGCGAGGCAGGCGCCGGAACCACTGAGGTAACCCTCCGGCCCCGAGTCAGCTTAATTTTGCCATCAAAATAACACTTGAAATTTTCTTTAAAAAGCAGCTTCTGAGAGAGGCTGGAACTCAGTAGTAAACCACTTGGTGAGTGTGTACCAGGCCCTGGGTTTGACCCCTAGCACACCAATGTCAAACAAAACAAAACAAAACAAAGCATTTCTAAAAAAAAGATTTACTGGTACAAACCCTCAATGTTCAATGTGATCATAACATATATATGACGTATACCAATAAAATCAATTAAAAAAGATTAAAACAATTTTTATACATCAAAAAGTACCTTAGGTATATGCTAAATTCCAAACTGGTATCTTTTTTTTTTTTTTTGAGACAGGGTCTCACTTTGTAGTTCAGGCGGGCCCTGAGTTCACTATGGTGCCCAGGCAAGCCGCCACAAACTCAGCAATCCTCCTGTCTCTGCCTCCCGAGTGCTGGGATTACAGGCGTGAGCCACCACGTCCGGCATTGTGGTATGCGGTGTTGATTGTTGGTGGGTGTGTCTCTACGCCCAGCATTATATGTGGTTACCAGGGATGGAACTCAGGACCTTGCGCTTGCGAGGCAGGCACCGGAACCACTGAGCTAACCCTCCGGCCCCCCAAACTGGTATCTTAAGCGGAAAAGTAAACTCAAAGTTCAATCACTACCAAAAAAAGGGAATGGCAATGAAAATACCCAAATGTAAAATAATATATACTGATGGTAAGTTTTCACAATTAGTAAGCACTGTCAGTGGAGCCTCTTTAACCCTTTTACTCATGTCTTTAGACCAAAATATTGTTCATATTTAATGACCACTACATTCTACAGTGAATATAATTAGCTAATATAAAAGAAATTTAACTTCAACATTTTAAAATAATTAAACAAAATCTCAGAAACAACATCAGATTTGTTAAGGTTGCTGCCAAAATCTAACTCTAGAGGATGCACTTCAGGTTAGGAAAAAACAAACTACTCCTAAACCACATGAACAGCCACAGTTCACTTAACCATGGTGTTACTGATATTGAGAGTAATCTTTGACTTTATACCAGGGAGACAATTTGGGCTTTGCTACCACTGAGCACCCAGCTAACTCCACTGATAGTCATTTAATGTTCCCCATCCCAAATTATGATCAACATGCTAGAGGTTAACTAAGTCATCTGAGTCAGTGTTTCTCAAATATCCCCAAAGAAGTTTCCAATCCACTAGGGAACAATGTTTTTATAAAATACAAAACAATACACTTAGATACCATGGCAGTATAAAATTGCAATAAAGCTGATCAAGTGTTTACTGTTCTTTTTATACTATTCAAGGTGGGTGGGAGGACAGGAGGTGATGCCTAATCAGTACTGTCTTTCCTTCTAGAATGTGTGCAGTTCTAGGTCCAGACAGTTGTGATGTGAGTGCAACACTGAGAAAAACCAGTACTTTGTGTCACTGGAACTGTACTTTAAATAGTCAAGTTGGTAAATTTTGTAACAAATTTTAACATTTCAAAATAGATCATAAGCTTAAATGTAAAACTATAAACTCAGAAAAAAAGGAAGTCTGGATTTAGAGCAACACACACATTTCCTAAACCATAATCCATGAAAGGAAAACTCATAAACTGGAGCAGGCCAAAATTTAGTATGTCTGTGTCATAACTGACTTTTTGTTGTTACTGTTTGAGGTAAGATCTCACAACAGTTCAGGCTGGCCTTGAACTCCCTATGTAGCCCAGGCTGGCCTTGAATCACAGTAATCCCCTGGCCTTAGCCTCCACAGTGCTGGGATGACAGATGTGAGCCACCACCCTGGCTAGATACTGTTAAGAGAATAAAAAGACAAGACAGACTGAAAGAAAATTATTTGCAAACCACATATCCAGTGAAAAACTAGTATATAGGATGCACAATGGACTTTCAAAAGAGAATAAAAAAAAAAACCCAAACAAAAACCTTAACAAATTCAATTGGAAATGGTCAAAAGACAGACATTTCACCAAAGAGGATATGCACATTACAAATGGGCACACATACAAAAATGTTTAGCATTAGCCATAACTAACCCCAAATTAAAACTGTAATGACATATAACTGCACAAGTATCAGGACAGTTAAAATAGATGAGATTAAACCCTAGAAGAATGCAGAGAAACTGGTCCATCAGACATTGTTAAGAGAATCTAAATGGTACAGGCACTATGGTAAGTGACCTGACCTTAAAAGCACTACATATGTGACTACTGTGTGGCCCAGCAATTGCTCTTGGCCATTTAACCCTGGGAAAGTGGAATTTGGATTTACATAAAAATTTGCATGCAGATCTTTGTAGCAACTTTATTTGGAACAGTTAGTCTAGAAACAATCTTTGTAGCAGCTTTATTTGGAACAGTTAAAGTCTAGAAACAATCTATACTTTCAATGTCCAAATTTCAATAAACAGGCATGAATTATAAACCATAGCTATCATTTGAAGAACATCATATAAAATGAATAGTGCTTTATATAATCTTTAGTGAGTAGCTTTTTCATTCAACATAATTCACTGGACATTTATTCAGGCTATGGGTTTATCTAGAAACTTGGATATGGGCACCATTTTTGTAGTCCCACAATGGTAGGATATTCCCTAAGTCCAGAAGAAGATACAATTTCCCTATAAAGCACTGAATCTTATTGCTATAATAGTTACTAGTTTTAAGTTAGGTCTCTTGGAATATGTCACTTTCAAGGATTACATTTTATAGATGAAAGGAAACTCCTTAGAGATGGTGAGTGATTTTTATAAAGGTACAACACTCAGGTATCATATTGATATAAAGTCATAATAATGACATTTCAGTATTAACATGTCATTTTCAGATTGGTCCATGACCAAATTTATTTCTTTAAAGAAATATAAGAAGTAGGCCCACCACATCATGTTTTATCTGCATTCCATACTGACAGAAAGGAGTAAGACTGTAAAAAAGGGGGAATGGGGCCGGAGGGTTAGCTCAGTGGTTCCGGCGCCTGCCTCGCAAGCGCAAGGACCTGAGTTCGATCCCCGGTTACCACATATAATGCTGGGCGTGGTGGCTCACGTCTGTAATCCCAGCACTCGGGAAGCTGAGACAGGAGGATTGCTGAGTTCGCGGCGACTTGCCTGGGCACCATAGTGAGCTCAGGGCCAGCCTGAACTACAAAGCAAGACCCTGTCTCCAAAAAGCAAAAAAAAAAAAAAAAAAAAAAAGGGGGAAAATTCTGGTGCTTGCAAATAGACTTAACAATTTGTTTGGTATGACTAAACAGATACACGAGTGAAGTAGTTGTATAACAGTAGTTTGACCTAAATACCAAAGGCATGTTTTTAAGTAACTAAGCTATTAAAGATTAAGAAGGACCTATTAACATTTTACTAATATGTCAGATCTGCCTTTTCACTTAAATTTGTTAAAGGCCTTGAGTAAAAATTAATGAGAAAAACCTTGGCTTATAGATGTCTTAATAAAGAGATATGTCCAAGATCATCACCTAGAACCATTAGGGTGGATCAAAATTGTAGTCCAGACTTTTGTCTATCATACTTCTTCTTCATAATCCTACACTTTATGAATCTGTCCCATGAGTACTTAGCAAGAAATGAATTAGCAATATATGGAGAGCAGCACTTGGGGAGGGTTTTTTTGGGTGGGATCAGACTCAGGACCTCATGCTTACCGGGTAGGCTCTTGCTCTGTGTTGCTGAGCTAAATCACTGGCCAGAGATCAGTATTAAGAGGTATGGATATCATGAAGTTTAGCAACAATAAATAAATGGTGTAAAATATCCTGGGCAGGGGCCAGAGATTTAGCTCAGTGGTTCTGCCACCTGCCTAGCAAGTGCAAGGTCCCTGGTTTGATCCTGGTAACCACATACAATGATATGATACTGGGTGTGGTGACTCACCAGCAATCAGTACCACATCCTACATGGTGGCTCACGCCTGTAATCACAGCATTCGGGAGGCAGAGGCAGGAGGAATACTGAGTTTGAGGCTTGCCTGTGCTACATAGTGAGTTCAGGGCCAGCCTGAACTACAAAGCAAGACCCTGTCTCAAAAAAAAAAAATCCTGGGCAATTCTATACAATTCTTGGTCTTTGTATGCAGCATAAAATGATAAGACCATCCTCATAGAAAGTCCACTCTTCAAGTATCCTCCCCAGAATCTAAAACACACTGCCTCAGTACCTTACTCTTCTTCTAGATGCTGATGAACATTTTATACATATCCTTTAGTCATCATTTATATTCAATACTGAGTTTTTGGAAATGGTTGAGATGGAAAAAAAAAAAAGATTTTTCCCCAAGAGAAGGTGACAGAGACTAGAAGATTGATTACTTGAATGTGCTTTTCAGACAGTTTGTTTCTGTTACCAAGTCCCCTGGTATCAGTGAAATTTTAAAAGCTGAGATTCAGGAGACTATCCAGAACTTGACAGCTTATGATAAATGAGAGGTTTTTAAAAAAGGGCAACCACTAGAGAGTATAAGTTTTAAAGAGTCATTGCTCTCAACTTCTAGAGATCCTTTAAATCTCTGACTCATGACCATCTATTTGGTAGTCTTGGGGGATGTAAAGGATATATCAGCTCTCACATACTTTTTGAACTTCTGCCTAGTTATGGGTGCAGCACTGAGTTTCAGACTGAAAGCCTCTGATTTCTGACATTTGCTTAAGAGTCATGTTTTGAGGTCAAATTTACTCTTACTAATTAAAATACTTGCTCTACAAATCTCAGTAAACATTCCGAAGTGAAAACCAGAATACAAGTAATACAGAAAACCTAACTCCCCAAATTCCAATCTTGTATTTATCTCTTAAACTGAAATTGAATTTTTAGTGTATGTGCTGCCGAAGCGAGCACGAAATTGAATTTTTAAAGACTGTAGTTCTTCCAGTCTGAAGAAATGTAAAATAGTCCTACAAGCATATTATTAAAAATGACTGAATCTATAAAACAAAACATTTACCCCAAAGGCTAGTTCAAAAAAGTGTTTTATCAGTATGTATGTTTGTGATAATGAATAATATCATCATGGGTAGTTAGTGCATACTAGAAAATTGATTTGTTATTGTGGACTCTCCTTCTAGGTTCATTCCCAATGTGGTCATTGTGACCAGTGGGAGTGGGGGAAAGCTAGAGGAGCACCAAAAAGAGATGAGTTCCTATTTTAAAAGTTGGGGGAAAATGCAAAAAAACAATTAAAGTACATAGGGTACGACAAAACCCTAAGTGTTCACTTTGATCTAATTATAGGTTTTTGGCTTTCAGTGCTATAACTCATAAAATACAGTATGGCTGCAAAAGTCAATCCAAAAACTACACACTGTCACTGCAAAGAAGGAGCAGTTCTTATCTCCACAATTTAGCTGGTAAGCGTTTCAAGATAACCACTTTATCTGCTTTCTTTTGGAAGTGCTAATACTGAGCCATAAAAATGCAATTTATTAAGCACAAGAAATGGTATCTTAAAATTACTTTCAAAGGCACTTTTTAGTTATAACCTGTCATTTTAGAAATCTGGTTAGTTTTATGTGGAAGTACATAAAAAGACGTTTATTAATCTCAGAAATTTGTAATACAGAAACAATTTTTTAAAGTTGATTTTTCTAATGAATTACTCTTTAGATCTAAACTTTGATACTATGTAATATATAGATACTATAGAACTTTGATACTATGTAAGATATAGACAGACGCTGACTTAGGATATTTAGACTTAAAATGTTTTAACTTTACAATGGTGTTCAGTAGTTTAGGTTTATTATGGGTACTTTTAATTTCTGATGTTTTTTTTGGTAAGTAATTCCATTATAAACTGAGGAGCATCTGAATTGGGTTGGGTTAAATAATGTTTCCAAGAGTCATGTCCCCAGTACCTCAGAATAAAACCTTATCTGAAAACATGACATTTGTAGACCAAACTGAAATGAAGTCACACTGGATTGGTATGGGCCCTAAATCAAGTAACTAGTATCTTAAGAGGTAGGTAAGAGAGATCTGATAACAGGAGACACAAATGGGCAAAGGGCATGAGATAACAGAGGCACAGACTGAGCGGCAGGCTCAGAACACCACAGAATACAGGCAACCTCTACATGGGAGGACTCAGGGATAGCACAGGTTTCTACTGAAAGGACAAACCTGCTGACACCTTAATTTTGGATTTCTAGCCCGCAGAAGTACAAAAGAATAAATCTGTGATGTTTTCAGCTACCCAGTTTGTGGAACTTTGTTATGGCAACTTTAGGAAACTACTGTTCTGGATTTTGCACCTTACTATTTAAGGGAACATTATCTATCTATCTATCTATCTATCTATCTATCTATCTATCTATCTATCTATCTATCTATCTATCTATCTATCTCTATCTATCTATCTATCTATCTATCTATCTATCTATCTATCTATCTATCTATCTATCTATCTATCTATCTATCTATCTATCTATCTATCTTTGAGACAGGATCTTGCTTTTGTAGTTCAGGCTGGCCCTGAGCTCACTATGTATGTAGCCCAGGCAAGCCTTGAACTCAGCAATCCTCCTGCCTCTGCCTCCCGAGTGCTGGGATTATAGGCCTGAGCCACCACGTCCAGCATTGTAGTGTGTGGTACTGATTGCTGGTAGGCATGAGTCATCATGCTCAGTATTGTTGTATGTGGTTATTGGGATGGAACCAGGGACCTTGCACTTGCTAGGCAGGTGCCAGAACCACTGAGCTAAATCTCTGGCCTGGGAACACTTTATTATTGTAACAGTGTGCACCCTAGCATACCTTTGCTGAGTCCAAGTTAGATCCCTTGAAGAAAAATCATCACATTGGTAGTCATCTGATGTTTGACTTCTACTTTAATCAGTAAGAAAGAGATAAAGCGTTGCTGGACTATTCATTCCTGAGCCCTCCACTTACTCAGGCAGCCTAAATTCCTTCTCTTTTTCTCTGTCAAGTAACTCCAAGTGCTTTCACAAGTGAAATTCAATGCCTGAGCCTGTTTCCAAGGTCTCAGTCTTAGACTTATCAATGGTCTCTGTTCCTTGAGGTCAACAGAAAGCTCCCATGTTAGCTTATGCTAAGTGGATCTCTGAAGCCTTGCAGACTTCCCTAGCACTGCTCCTCGATGTGCACGTCCAGCAATTACCACCCTCTGCCCAGAATGCTGTCTCTGCCCTGCTACATGTCAGTTTGAGAGCTACTGAAGAACGTGCCGCATTCTGAATATTCAGACATCTGGGTTCTTTTCAGTTGCCCGGAGTGGGGAGTCTTCCCTGCTCTCAAAAGTTGCAAAACTTCATTTAGATAACCCAAAGCCATTACAGACATCACCCTTAATATTTTAGCTTTTTTTTACTAAACTATATTGGAATAAATGTTTTTATGTGATGAAAGGGGAAATGATAAGTAAAGTAACAACATTTCTTAAGTATCTAGTATTGTTTGAAAGCTGTAGCATGTTTTAACTCACTCCTCACAATAACCCGGAAAAGCAGGTACTCTTATCTGGGTTTACAGATGAGGAAACAAGCTGAGAAATTGTGTGTCCAAGGCCATACTCCTCCAGAGCGTATGTGGAGCTGAGGCGGAGGCTGAGCAGCCTGGCAGCCTGCATCCTGACCTGATCCTGCAGTGCTGCATCTCACATCTCCCAAGTCGCGGTGATGGTCCAAATTCTCAGGTCAACTAAAACTTACACATGTTTAGACTTTTTGGTAAATCAAACTCCTCTCTACCCTAGCTTCAAATCTAAATTTCCATCTCTAATGTAAACTTTCACAAAATTTTGGATTTTCGTAAAATTGCCTGAACATACAAGGGTGAAACCTAGGGTCTGGCACTTGAGAATTTGATAATCAAGTCAATAGTAATAATTTAAAAATCCTCATCATTCACCAAATTCAGTTCTCCAGAAAATGTGATCTAAACTATAATAACAATTGTACAAAGACCCTTTTGGTCTTGCTGTTTAGACTATATATGCTCCCATTATTTTACCCAGAACCATAGTGGACATTAAGCCCAGCACAGTTTACTTATTCTTTTATAGAGGTCTAGGCTGTGTTCTAAGAAGAAAATACAACTTAGCTTTGAAAAGAAGAGCCTAGACAGTACGAATAGACACTCTGAAAATGTGCGTACAATTTGATCTGTCAATGTAAGAAGCACCTAAAGCATCAACTGGATTAAAAATGGGTTTATTAAAGAACATAATTTCAGGAGCTACTATATAGTAAATAAAATTTTAACTTCCTCAGGAAAACAGTTACTTATTGCCTCAAATTTCTATTTCTTGATCTGAGGGGTTTGTAGGTATTCATTTAAGGATAACACACAAAATAGATTTTTTGGGGGAGGTTACTTTCATAAGAATTAAAACAATTTATAACTTTTTAAAATAATGAGAATCCTTTTCTTTCAAGCTTTCATGGTAATTCACTAGAGAAGAAATTTTATGACTCAGATTTTTGTGCCCATTTATATATGCCTGAAGGGTCTGCCTAAATTGCTTGATATATTTTACATTCAGGCTTGAAGTGGGATTCTTGTTTTTACAAGGCTCACAAAGACCAGACTCAGAGCTTAGCTCTATAGTGCCTATTTAGCTGGACTTAATGCCTACATCAAGTCCTTTATTGTCAAATGAAAAGCTATCTTCATGGAGCTTAGTAACTTAAGTAGCTCTCCAGTTTGGTAAATATTTTGTGTCTATACTTACTCTTTATTGTCAAGGAACAGCTCTATCATGTTGTTAAAGACTGCAAGATGTTATTTTAAGCATCTAAAAAGTAGTATGAGCACTACAATCCTTGGTTGCAACTAAGAAACACAAAGCCATCTCCTATAATTTTCCAAATAATACATTCCTTAGCCCCTTGCCCAAGGGAGGTAAAAGCCTCTGGAGTCACATCTTTAAGAAAATACCTAGAAGGGGCCGGGGATGATGCGAAGTGGCAATGCTCCTGTCTGGCAAGCAGGAGGTCCTGAAATGATCTGCAGTTCTGCAAAACCCCCACTCCCCAAAAACCAAAAAACACCCCCAAACCTAGGAACCAGCTAAGAGGCTTCTGAAATAGAGGCCCTGAAAAAAAGAATAGAGAAAGGCTTCAGGACAGTCCTTCCTACATTTAGAGGAAACAGCTCTTCCCAACAAAAGCTATTACTCTGATTATTTTAGTTACCATATTTCCTACAACTTCATCTATTTTTCCTTCTCTTCTCAATCCACCCAATATTAGTCTACACCCAGGTCTTACTCAAACACCAACTCCTTCCATGATGACTTTCTCCCATCTCCTGCTAGAATTAGCCTCCTCCATCTTAGTGCCCCTAAAGCACTCAGTTGCACTTTGCATGGTCTTTAAATTATTTACATCTATTTGCTCTCAGTAACTGGGTCAATGTCCTAGTCTTTAAAAAAAAAAAAACTGCCACAATTATTCAGTAGGGCCACTCACTCACAGCAGTACACTCTCTTTGTCTTAGAATAAAACAGAGCAGAAAATCCAGAATAAACTTCTAAAAACTGGGGTATTCATGGATTGATCATAGGTACCGAAGTTGGCTGAGGTAATGAATAATGTGACTTGCATTTGAAATGTTGTTAAGGGGACCAAAAAGTAATTAGAAGTGTAAAGGTATATAAAAAAAACTTTTAAAAAATCTGCACTAATCACCATGTTCTGAGATGCAAACAATGGTACAAAAATATTGGCTTCAAAAAACTAAACCCAATCCATTATTGAGCCAACCATAAAATATTAAGTCAGCTATCAGGCAAAGAGCATGAAGAAATACAAGGGTTCAGTATGGGTCCTGCCCTCAAATATTTTCTAGTTTAATTGTGGAGAGAACCAAAACATGTCCATGTTGAAAAAGTGAGTTTGAGTTTAAGAAATTGTGAAAGAAAAGATGGATTATAACATATCCAATAGTTTTTGAGGATTGTTGATAAAAAGAATTTAGTATTAAGGTAGTAAAGGAATATTTTGAAGAGATTAAGAGCTGAATTTCTTCACTTACAAAATGAGGAAGATTGCTCACAGACTTTGACTTGATGTTAGCTATCATCTGAATAGTTTTTGTTGTAGTCTTCCTATGAACACAATAGGTTTTTTTTTTTTTTTTTTTTTTTTTTGAGACAGGGTCTCACTTTGTAGCTCAGGCTGGCCCTGAGCTCACTATGTAGCCCAGGCAAGCCTCGAGCTCAGCAATCCTCCTGCCTCTGCCTCCCAAGGAACATAACAGTTTTTTTAAAAATTGCCACTTTCAAATAAACAGTATGACCAGATATATTTTAAGTATAAATATCTAACTGGGCCAGGGAGATAGCTCAGTGGATTTTATTTGTCTGGCAAGCACCAAGACCCTAAATTCAATTCCTGATATCAATACATACATACATACATACATACATACATACATACATACATACATACATATCTAAAGCTATATATTATAGTTCAGAAGAGGGTCTGAAATTTTTTTTTTTTTTTTTTAGACAGGGTCTTGCTTTGTAGTTCAGGCTGGCCCTGAGCTTACTATGGTGCTCAGGCAAGCCGCCACGAACTCAGCAATCCTCCGGTCTCTGCCTCCCAAGTGCTGGGATTACAGGCGTGAGCCACCACGTC